>VALG01011542.1:0-13293 GCA_009835305.1 Ipomoea purpurea
AAGGTTATTTTATCCTACCTTATAACTGATATGCGTGGTGTGCACGGCACCCATATATTAGGTGCTTTTTGGTGCGCCTCATGCCACCAGGAAGCACTTTTGTTTTATGTCAGTCCACCGAGAAGACAAAAACCAATACCTTTACAAGAACATAATACCTTCTCTCCTTTTTCTCTCTTGTCCACCATTCAAACCTGCAAAAACCTTCCAAAATTCACCTGTTGGGGATGCTATTCAACCTGCCATGCCCTTGAGGCCTTGAAACACTGCCCGTTGTGTATTCCGTTCTAGCTTCTTTTCTTTTTTTTGAAAAGCTAGTATTTATTTGCAAAACTTGTTGGAAATGTGCAAAAAAGACATTTTAAGTGGTTATTTTGTGGTATAAATATAGTAGAGTCTACCTTTAATTTTGAGTCAAGTTGTGGATTCGAGTTCTCCTAAATAAGACGAAGAAATTGATATGTTGTACCCTCAAAAAAAATAATATTGGTTGAATAAAAAATTGAGTCTCAAAGTATAACCATTTGAGTTTAAAATGATGATGGAGAGGCTTATAATAAGCATTTGTCCCACATTAAAAATAGGCATGCTAGATCATGAGGTTTGCGAACTGTTATCCAATCTCTTTTTTTATTTATTTTTTTTTTTTTTTTTCTGGCTTGGCTACACAACACAGAAAGAGAGAAACTTGTGTTACCTTTGTTCTTGTTTGTCGGATTTAATCGTTGAGTTCCCGTAACATTTTCATTTTTGTCCTTGTATTTAGGAATTATTTTATTGGTATTCCAACTAAACTAGCATTGATCTATATATGTGGTATGAGTGATGAGTTCAATTGAATAAGTATGCTCTCATGCAAGTATTTGTTTTATTGTTAGTAAATTAATTTTTTTTTTATTTTTATTGGAGATGTTATTGTAAAGAAAATAAGGATACAATAATTGTGGGTTTCATACGTTCCAGATATTGATGAATGCAAAAATTCAACGAATGCATGTCAACTGGGATGCATCAACATTCCAGGGGGCTTTAAGTGCACTTGTCTTGAAGGGTACTACGGCGATGGTAGAAAAGATGGTCAGGGATGTCTTCTCTTGAGAAAAAATTCAGTTTTCCCATGGTTTAAATTCTCTCTAGGTAATGAGTTATATTTAGTTCTTACTGCATTTTCATTTGTTGTTTTAAGAAATGGTATGAACAGCTCTACCATCAATACAGGGACGGTGTTGGAATTTTCGCCTTGGTTGCAATGGCTACTTCACTATGCTGTATCATCATGAAAAGAAATAGTGCTAAAACAAGGCTCAAGTTCTTTGAACAAAATGGTGGTTTTTTACTGAAACAAAAAGTCACCAGAATGATGCACAGACGGCGAGACTAAAATATTTTCTGCCAAAGAACTCAAGGAAGCTACTAACAATTATGCTCAAGACATGATTTTAGGTCGAGGCGGAAATGGCATTGTATTTAAAGGAATCTTACCAAATATGCTCCAAGTTGCAATTAAAAGATCCAAAACAGTGGATGACACTCAAATTGAGCAGTTCATCAATGAGGTGGTTATTCTTTCCCGAATCAATCATCGCCATGTTGTCAAATTCTTGGGGTGTTGTTTGGAAGCTGAAGTTCCTTTGCTAGTATATGAATTATCTCTAATGGAACTCTTCATCACCATATCCACCGCGAAACAGGTGCATCGGATTGGTTGTCATGGGAAAATCGTTTGAGAATTGCAATTGAAGCTGCTGGAGCACTTGCTTATCTTCACTCTGCTGCATCCATGCCTATAATCCACAGGGGACGTCCAAGTCAACCAACATATTGATAGACGAAAACTACACTGCAAAGATCTCTGATTTCGGAGCTTCCAGGTTAGTCCCTTTGGATCGTACACATGTGGCAACACTAGTCCAAGGAACACTTGGTTATTTGGATCCAGAATACTTCCAAACAAGTCGATTGACAGAAAAGAGTGATGTATACAGTTTTGGAGTAGTCTTAGCCGAACTTCTAACAGAAAGGAAACCTGTGTCACCTTATTTGAGTGACGATGAGGATCGAAACTTATCTGCATTTTTTGTTCGATCCATGAATGAGAATAAACTGTTTCAGATTCTTGTGCCGAGGCTAGTGAAGGAGGGGACACTGGACCAACTTCAAAGAATTGCAGAACTTGTGAAAAGATGCCTTCAACTTAATGGAGAAGATAGACCTAAAATGAAAGAAGTAGTCAGTGAACTTGAGAGTATAAGAATGTCCCATAAGCATTCTTGGGCGGAGCCCTCTTGTTTTGTACTTGCGGAGGATGAACCATCAGATCTTTATGCTGTTCCAATTAGCCCATAGTGCTTATTACATGGGATCGCATGTATAATGCCACACATGAAGGGATGCAAGAATACGAACATAATGTTACCCACATGAAAAAAATCCAATAGTACGTCTAGCATGTAGGTGGCTTTGGCCGTTTGAAGTTTCATATATTATCGAACTTAATTGTTTTTCTTAATATATACAATTTCTGCTGGTTTTGCTTCCTTTTTCAATGATTATGCATTTAATAGTTTGTTTTCCCAGTTCTATTTAGATTCCTATTTAAAGCAAAACATCCTATATAACGAGTATTGTATTTTGATTATTTCAAAATATTTAGTAAACTTTATAGAATTTTGTTATTGTTACTTCGTTCTACGTACCTTGTCGTACATTAATGAGCATCAAAGATCACTAAATTTTCTCTATTCGTTACAATATCCAAAATTATGCGAAACAGGAAAACTTAAACTACCTTGGGTTTGGAAAGAATATAATTTAATAGGAGAGAAAGGGATTGAATGAAACTAACCAGGGTGATAATGTGTGTATGGATGAAGGTGAAAATGTTAAGGAAGCCTTCAACAACTTGTGATACAAGTTTGAAAATTACTCAACATTATGAAGAGATTATCAATTTGAAAGGATATATAGATTATATTGGTTTTGGGATATGCTTTTGAGAGTATTTCAAGTATATTTTTATAGTGTCCGTGGTGCCTCTAGAGAGGTTCCCATTGCCAATGTTAATACAAAGTTAGAAATTTTCATCTCCAATGGATTGAACTTGAAAATCTATACTCTGATCTCGTGCAGTGTGACATGAATTAGATTACTCAGAGCTGGCTCACAGGATTATTATATGAGAATAAAATACTTGTAACTAGTCCAGAATCATGTAGTGAAAATAACGTGAAAAAAATACACATGAGACACACAAGATGGCAATGCGGTTGAATCCCGAGGCACAAGTCCATATCAAGATCAATTTACTTAGCAAGATTATGTACAACAACACAAGACACTACTTATACAATTAGATCACCCCCGATATCCATTGAAGTTGTTCAGAAATATTGCTAATTAAAATTTATGAATAAAATTCATTCCCTCGTGCCACAGGATCCCTCTTGTTTTGGTAATAGAGCAGCTCTGCCCGGAATAATCTCGCCAAGATATCATTTGGATCGGAACACGTCCGACATACACATGCAATGAGGAACACGTCATTTGAGAATCGAAAGCCCTACTTTGAAGATCAAGCTACATATAAACCCTCCATTGAAGAACAAGCTACTTAACTCTGGAGGCCCTTCAACAAGGAATTAGAACGATTCGGTATACTTCTAGTAGAGAATCAGATGACTTCTCATATTCAGGGATTGTACCCCTTCCTATTTGATAAATGCTTCATTGCGATCGATACTTTGAATTTAATTAATATATACAATTCAAGTTTTTTGTGTTTACAAATTTTGACACGCCCAGGGACAAGTGGACTGCCTCTCATCTCTTCATAGGCACATACATTTCAACCAATGATGGGGTAAACCCTTTATGAAATTTGAAATGGAGGAAGCTAAAATATATTCATTGGCACGAGTCAAAACTACCTCATATTCTTTTAAAGGCTCCTTGGCATGAGTCAAAACTGTTTCATATCCTTCAAGGCTCCTTGGCACAAGTTGAAACGGCTTCACATCCCTCAAGACTCCTTGGCACGAGTTGAAACGGCCTTATATCTTTAACTATAGTGCCGAGATTTCCTTGTACTACATACTTTCGAGTAGTATATATATGCTCTCAAAGGGTTGTACAAGCAAGTTTCAAGGGGACATTAAAATATATCAACACAAAAATTTGAACTGTGTATATATTCAATTCAAAGTATCGGTTACAAGTATGTATCAAACAGGAAAGGGTACAATCTCTGGATATGATGAGAAGTTCTCTGATTCTAGAATTATGCCGAATCGTTCATAAACGAGATGAGGATCGGAGATCCACATCAAAAAGGGGACAAATTGGATAGCTAATCAATTAAAGCATAAAATCAACTCAAAATGTCACCTATTTGTGACTTGAATGTGCATTTCCCCTTTTCGGTTTGCATTGATTTGTCTCGTAGCATTTTAAAAAAATAAAGAAGTAACCTCAATCAAGAACAATTCGTAAAATTTTCAACGTTCTTGTGGCCAATTCTAGCCGTAGGGAAAAGTGTCATGCTAATTAATTAATTAACGTTGGAAAATCTAGCTTATTGGTACCCTTCATCCACGTTAGACGACTTTGAATTAATGGACCTAAGCAGGAACAAGCCAAAAAAGTTAATGTGTAGGACCTAGTGACTAGTGAGTGCGTGTTGGACTTATTAGTACCCTTCATCCCCGGTACGTAATTGTTTTAGACTTTGAAGTCCAAATTTGATGAGCTGACACGATAAAATCAAAATTGACTAGGTCAATAATTCGGACAAATTAGCTCCATAAGAATTAGTCTAATAAATCCAAAACTAATAAACTCCATAACCAGAACGGGCTAGCTTGAAATTTACTAAGCTAACCCAAAAATGATTAATTTAAAAAAACAAGGGGGCACCATTCATATGGCAATTTATATTGTGTACTAGGCGCGCATTGGATTGTGCGCCCTGATGCAAAACGATATCGTTTTACATAACTGTATAAAAAATACACATAATTATATAAATAAACATACGTATAAAAAAATACAAATAATTGTATGAACAAATACACAAAATGATATAAACAAATACACATAATCACGTCAACTCCCTTCCGTGCCTCCCAAAACGATGTCGTTTTGGGAGGCGCGGGGCGCACAATGTTGCGCCGCCGTGGTGCAGAGATAACGATTGCATTTATATTTACTCAATATAATTTTATACTATAATAGAATTATACTGAGTACATAAGTAAATTGCGCAAATTTCAAACATGATGATGCAGACCTGCGCCTATATATCACTAGTTACCCACACTCTGATGTCTGATCTGTATGATCTTTCATCAAAGAGTCTTCATCGCCCATCCATATAGATAACTTTTATCCATATACGGATCGAATTGGTATGTATTAATTACACCTTCTATATATGGAACGCTGTGCCCCTGTTGCGTGCCGCATATGTTGTTCTTGTTGTTTATTAATTGGTGGTCGTGTTCCTGTCTGCCTCGCTATTGCTCAGACAACCAACTCCAGCAAAATTGGTCATCCAAATTGTCCCACCCAATGCGGGAAACTTGACGGTTCCTTACCCATTCGGAATCGGAATAGGAAGTGGATGTGCACTTGATTCCGCATTCGAGGTGTTATGCGACACCAATTTTAACCCCCAAAGCAGTCCTCAATAGTGGATGGTACTCACGAGTTTCAGTCTATGACATATCAGATACGCAGATATGGATTCCGAGTCCCAGCGTAATTCACAGTTGCAACGACTCAACGGAGCATTGATTTCGTCATAGCCCAAACCTAAGTTGGCCCTGAGTTTAATAAAGTACAATCATTACAGCACTCCCTGAAAACAAGATAACCATCGTAGGCTGCGATGAAACTCTGCTGATAACCGACGAAACCAATACCACTGCCACTACGGGATGCACCTCGCGATGCACCGGAAATGCCTCTCAGATTGATGCCGGAAAATGGGACTTGTTCCGGCATTGGCTGCTGCCAATTACCCTTGCCAAAAGGCGTGAACAAGGTCTACAACATAACTATGATCAGTGCTTGAACCACACAAAACGCTGGGTCGTCGTCCTTCAATACCTGCGGGCCACGCCTTTCTTGGAGAAACGAGTGGGTTCAGATTCCTTGGTGCAGCGGATTTAAGTAATGCTGATATTGATCAGAGGGTTCATGATAGTGTTACGGTCGCACTAGACTGGGCAATTGGGAAGCTTGAATTGCGAACAAGCCCAAAATAGTAGTGGATATGCATGCACAGAGAATAGCATTGCGTAGATTCAGACACCGGATTCGGAGGCTATCGTTGCAGATGCGATTACGGCTATCAAGGCAATCCATATCTGGGTTGCATAGGTGCGTAATTATATTATATACTAGTATATATATATATAATATTATATTATATATAATATATTATACTATATATATATAATATATAAATAAATCGGTTCAAGTGCAGGTTTGTGTCTCCCTGTGCGTTTGTGCGGTTTTAACTTGAGTCAATTTTGTATATAACGTGTTTGAGTATTGTGCTTAAGGTGCGTGTGTTTGTGCTTAATGTGAGTTGTGTTGAAACTTAAGTGCATGAGCTTTGTGCTTAAGATGTGTGAGTTTTGTGTTTAAGTTTTTGCTTAATGTGCGTTAGTTTGTGTTTAATGTGAGTAGTTATTGAAACTTAAGATGCGTGTGTTTTTATGCTTAAGGTGCGTGAGGGTTGTGATTAAAATGCGTGAGTTTTGTGCTTTAAGGTGCGTGGGTTTGTGCACTGAAGGTATTTTGTTTGTATGCTTAATTAATATGCGTGTGTCGTGTACTTTGCGTCAGTTAATGCTTAATGTGAGTCCAACCGTACAACGCAACAAGGAAGCCCATCCCGCAATTAAACCCTTCCATATATATAGTATAATGTAGCATCATGTGGATCTAATAATACCCTACATTGTTATTTACATGTAAAAATAGGTAAAAAAGATTTAGTTACACTTTTAAAAAAAAAAAGTGCCTAATTATTATATTATTATTATTATTATTATTATTAATATTATTATTATTATATTCATTATTATTATTTTGTAGTTGAGGGAGTTAATTATATTTTCATGATTAGTTTGTGGTCTATTTAGCCTTATCCTATTTGCTAATAACTTGAATCAAGAATCGTTAATTAAGACACATACTGAAGTAATAAAATTAGCATGTTGAATAATAATAATGTTTGATTTGTATTAGAGGGAATTGGAAACTTGAGTTGCAAGGAAGCCCAAAACAGTAGTGGATATGCATGCAAGCCAATAGTCATTGCGTAGATTCAAACACTGGAAAGGGAGGTTACATGTGCCGCTGTGATGATGGTTATGAAGGAAACCATATCTAAGTCCAGGTTGCACTGGTACGTGCGTAATCAAATCAATATCTACAATTTAATACTCCTTTACTCTTATATATAATCAAAAAATAATTATTAAAATATATTAAGTCTCAATTCATGTTATATTTATAATTTATGTTTGTATTTTTTTACAATTATGCTATAAGAATTGTACTATATAATTTTATGAATAAAAATATTCATATCGTTATAATTTCTGTTATATTTTTTCATTATTATATTATTACGGTGCACATGAATAATGTATAACCATTAGTGCATGTAATTAAGTAGGTTATAATAAAAAGATAGAAGTTGATGATAAGTAAGATGAAAAAAAAGAAAAAGGATAATGCATGTAGTTATTGTAGTATAATATGGATATAAAATAATGTTGGGTCTTTATATATATGTTCCAGACGTGGATGAATGCAAAGATCCAGAGAAGAATACTTGCGAACTGGAATGCATTAACACTCCAGGGAGCTTCAACTGTAGTTGTCTTGAAGGGTACTACGGCGACGGTGAAAAGATGGTCAGAGATGTCTTCTCATGAACAAAAAGTCAGATTTTTCATGGTTTAAATTCTTTCTAGGTAATGATGAACTAAATTTCCAGGCAACCAAATCACAATTGCTTTGCATTTTCAATTTAATGTTTAAAGAAATGGTCTGACGTAGTTTACTGATAACCTACCATCAATACAGGGATAGGATTGGGAGTTTGTTGCCATGGTTGCTATAGCTACTTCATTATGCTACTATCATCAAGAAAACAAATCGTGCTAAAATGAGGCTAAAGTTCTTTGAACAAAATGGGTGGTTTTTACTGAAACAAAGGATCACCTCAAGTGAAGGAGACAACGATAGTGCAGACGTGACAAAAATTTTCTCTGCCAAAGAGCTTAGGGAAGCTACTAATAACTATGCTCAAGACATGATTTTGGGTCGAGGTGGAAATGGCACTGTATTTAAAGGAATCTTACCCCAACATGCTTGAAGTTGCAAATTAAAAGATCAAAAACAGTTGATGACACTCAAGTTGAACAGTTCATCAATGAGGTGGTTATTCTTTCTCGGATCAATCACCGTCATGTTGTCAAATTCTTGGGATGTTGCTTGGAAGCTGAAGTTCCTTTGCTAGTATATGAATATATCTCTAATGGAACTCTGCATCACCATATCCATCGCGGAACAGGTGCATCGGATTGGTTGTCATGGGAAAATCGTTTGAGAATTGCAATTGAAGCTGCGGGTGCACTTGCTTATCTTCACTCAGCTGCATCCATGCCTATAATCCATAGAGACGTCAAGTCAACCAACATATTGATAGATGAAAATTATTCTGCAAAGATCTCTGACTTCGGGGCTTCCAGGTTAGTCCCTTTGGATTATACGCATGTGGCAACATTAGTCCAAGGAACACTTGGTTATTTGGATCCAGAATACTTCCAAAACAAGTCGATTGACAGAAAAAGTGATGTATATAGCTTTGGAGTGGTCTTAGCTGAACTTCTGACAGAGAAGAAACCCGTGTCTTCAAATATGAGTGAAGAGGATCGAAACTTATCAACATTTTTTCATTCAATCCATGAATGAAAATCGTCTATTTCAGATTCTTGTGCCAAGGACTAGTAAAGGAGGGACACTGACCAACTTCAAAGAATGCAGAGCTTGTGAAAAGATGCCTTCAACTTAAAGGAGAAGATAGGCCAAAAATGAAAGAAATAGCAAGCGAACTTGAAAGTATAAGAAACTCCCATAAGAATTCTTGGGCTGAGCCTTCTTGTTTTGTACTTGCGGAGGATGAACCATCAGATCTTTATGCTGTTCCAATTAGCCCATAGTGCTTATTACTTGGGAGGGGATGCAAGAATACGAACATAATGTTACCCACATGAAAAATTTCCAATAGTCTAGCAGGCTTTGGCTGTTTGAAGTTTCATATATAATCGAACTTCGATGTTTTGTCTTAATATATGCAATTTCTTTTGGTTTTGCTTCCTTTTCCAATGATTATGCATTTAATAGTTTGTTTCCCCAGTTCTATTTAGACTCGTATTTTATTTAAGGCAAAACATCCTACATAACGAGTCTAGTATTTTGATTTAACAAGGATAAAAGACATTTTTAGTTCTAGACTTATAGTGACACAGACAATTTTAGTCTTTTTTTCAAAAAAATCCAACAATTTGTGGACACTGTTATTGTGACGGGGACAATTTTAGTCCTCCGTCACTCTTCGCGTTAGATGCCCCGTTAGGGAGGGGTATTTGTGTCATTTCAACAATTATCCCATCTTGTTGCTGTTAGTCTGCATTCGTGTTAGTCTCTTCTGTTTTGTTGAAAGTGCACCATCGCCGTCGTCGGGTGCGGCAACCTGCAAGTCTGCTCCTCACCCCGATGCTTGTTTTGGACTCCATGAAACTTTCCATTTCCATAAACATAAGCCCAAACATCCTGAACGTTCTCCTCTAGTCCCTGAAGACAGCGTTGACCCAAGTCGGAAAGTTTGTCGGACATGTTCGCCGCCACCGGCTCAGGCGAGAATATCATCGAGAAACAGAGGGGAATTGTACATTTTTAGTTTAGTGTTTATAATATTAATGTTTAGGTTTATGGAGATATAAAACAAATATTACGAGAAATACATTGAGCTTTGTTTTCATGAAGATAATAGAAATAACATTATAAACATATATAAAGAAATATTATGAGCGTATCGAAATAAGGCCTAAACTCCAAAAGCCCAACCCATTGTTTCAGGCAAATTATATTGTGGACCATGGTCCATAGTGCACTGTGACCCTGGTCCAATACGCAAAATTTAACTTCATAAGGTACAAATTTATATTTATAATCACACGAATTCATGTTCCATAATATATATATATATATTATATATATATATATATATATATATTACTATATATATATATATATAAACGTGATATAATAAACATGAATTCTGTGTAGATATATAATCGAGGAACATAAAACACTTAACATAATACACAAGATTTATGTTAATAATGCACAGAATTCATATTTATTATATCGTGTTTATGTGTATATATATTATGAATATGAATTATGTGCATTATAAATATGAATTTTGTGTATTGCATCGGGGTTGCACCGAGTACATTGATTATTTAACAATTAACATTGAAGCACGTGTAAGTGTGTAATCACCCAAGTCGAAAAAAAGTATTTTAACACGTTCACCATTGCTCCGCTGTAAGATTAGAAATTCAGCAAAGAAGCAGAGGAGAGGGGCGGAGCCGGCGGGCGCGGACTGTGTTGCTTAGCTCCAGCAACACCTTAAAGACGGCGTTCAACTCCTCCTCCTTCTCCTTCTCTCGCCCTCACTCGGCTTCGCGAACCCTTCTTGCTCAATGGCTCAAGAGAAGCAGAAAGGGGGGAAACACACCATTCCGCCCTACATGAAGGCCATTTCCGGATCTCTAGGGGGAATCATGGAGGCCAGCTGCTTGCAGCCCATTGATGTCATCAAGACTCGCCTTCAGCTCGACCGCTCCGGCACCTACAAGGGGATCGCCCACTGCGGCTCCACCATCGTGAAAAACGAAGGCGTCGGGCTCTCTGGAAGGGCTTGACCCCCTTCGCCACTCATCTCACTCTCAAATACGCGCTTCGGATGGGATCCAACGCCGTCCTGCAGTCCGCCTTCAAGGACTCCCAGACCGGGAATCTCAGTCCCTACGGGAGGCTTCTATCCGGCTTCGGAGCTGGCGTCCTCGAAGCTCTCATCATCGTCACTCCTTTCGAGGTTCGTTTCCCAACCCCCTCTAATTTCTATAAAAATTTTCGCTCTCTTGCTTCATTTCTACATTCTTCTGAACTAAAATTTAGCAATTTGCAATTTGATTTTGATGCCTGGATTGAATTATTTTTGGTTTTATAATTTCTATCTTAGTATCTTGTGAATCCTGTGGCCTGCGGCTTCTGTTTGCGAAATCCTTATTAAAATGTAGAAGTTAATAGATCACTGTTTTTAGATTAAAAAAAATTGAGTTGGTGGGGGCTTTAGGAAAAAGTGTTGTTTTTCTCTTATAGTTATAGTCAAGAGCCTATGGAAGAACTTTAGAAATCTATTTAATTATAAGATTATTAAAATGTTTTTCCTGTTCTTTAGTTCTCAGTAAACCAATATCTGGAAGCTCTGAACAGAAGTTTAGATGAAATGAATGATACCAGGGAGCATTTCCAGCAAATGTGCCTCAAGTTGATGTTCTTAGTTTGGAATCTTGTAAATTTCAGTCTAATGTGAAATTCAGCATTCTTTGACTAACTATATGATTGAAGAGGGAAATTCACTTTGTTAGATATCGGAAAGTTCTATTGAGTACTTATCTATTATTGATTGCAAGAACCTTCTTTTATCATCGTAGCTGCAAATTAAGCTTTTATTTGAATCTCTTGCTTCTATCTTGAGTCTCTCAAGTTGCATATAGACATGCATATTTAGTCTTTCATTTTAGATGTAGTTTGATTTGCTGGTCTTTTGGTTCTGATCATTGCGGCCCTAAGTCACATCTCTATTGTGTCTAAGGTCGATAGCTCAGCTAGTTATATCAATGCAGGTGGTGAAAATCCGACTACAACAGCAGAGAGTTTAAGCCCTGAGCTCCTGAAGTACAAGGGGCCTATACACTGTGCTCGAATGATTGTTCGTGAAGACGGGATTCGTGGTCTGTGGGCTGGGGCTTCCCCAACAGTTATGCGAAATGGGACCAACCAGGCGGCCATGTTCACAGCCAAGAATGCATTTGATACAGTATTGTGGAAGAAACATGAAGGTGATGGGAATGTCCTTCAGCCATGGCAGTCTATGATTTCGGGTTTCCTTGCAGGGACAGCTGGCCCTATATGCACTGGACCTTTCGACGTTGTGAAAACGAGGCTGATGGCTCAAAGCCGATCAGGGGGTGATTTAAAGTACAGAGGAATGTTTCATGCCATCTCAACTATATACACCGAAGAAGGTATACGTGCTTTGTGGAAGGGGTTACTTCCCCGGCTTATGAGGATCCCGCCTGGACAGGCCATTGTGTGGGCTGTTTCTGACCAAGTGATTGGCTTGTATGAGAGAAGACATATACAAAATGCAGCGTTATAGGTAGCTCGACAATTACTCCATTTCTCCTCTTTTTCTTGTGGATTGTAGTTCCATTCTTTGGCAAAAGCTTGCTAGCTGTTTTGGCCACTTTAGATTCCCTTAAATTAGTGTAATGTCGAGTGAGGGACAGTTCTCTTGCCCCTGGCAAAATGGTATGTGACTAGCCTGCACTGAGACTTCCTAAGTTTTGCTTGGAGCACCTGTTTCTTAGAGGCTCAATAGAAGACTATAGGATTGCTGTATTGTTTGTTTTTTAAATCAACAATAAGAATTTTTGTTCTAAGCAATGAGGTGGAGTTTAAACAACAATAAAATACAGTAATAACTGGGTCAACTTGTCAAGCACCTTGTGCTCATATGACATGTAGTGACCTCTCTTAATTGGGAGGTCATGAAACCAACTGTCCAAGTTGGTGGCTGTTTTTTTTTTTTTTAATAATTAAATTTCTTATTTATTTATAATATATAATATTTTAAAAATTTTAATAAATAAAAAAACATTTGTGATAAGGGTTAATCCCCAGGGTACAGTCAACTCATTGATCGGTCTGATGGCTACAGGTTGCGCTCAGTTTGAACCAGTCAACTCGTGGTCAATCAACTTTTCTTCCCGGTCATAGAAGAACACTGGGCTCCCATCATGGGGTGTGCCGTCTCTACTAGGGGCGCGACTTCCTCCCGACCTATCTAGGTCGTTACCGATCTGGTCCGGGAGATTGATTGATTGCACTTTGGTCAGAATCCACCACCATGTGGTG
>VALG01011546.1:4227-31153 GCA_009835305.1 Ipomoea purpurea
GCTATCAAGTTTCATTTGCTTCACACTCTGTAAAATGAAAATCAGAAAATAAAGAAATGTTCACAATTTGAAAATAAAGACCCTAAATATCACCAGTGGTAGGAAATCTTTACTTTAACAAGAGGCTCAGCTCTTTGGGCACTCCTAACACCAGCTCTAACTTGGAAGCCTAACTTCAGAAGCTCCCTGAAGGAAACTAAAACTTGTCAGAAGCTTATAATTATGACAAAAAACTTAGACTAAGTAAGCTAGCATCGAGTATTGTTCAACCTCACCGTTCTTGAGCCAACCCTACCGGTCGCCCCAGCAACAAAAACAACATTCCCATCTTTCAAGTTGACATCTTTGGATTCAGGTGCCACTGAGCTGAACTTTGTGGTTCCTTTCATGCACAACAACAATGTAAGATTTCCCCGCATAATATATTTTTATATTATTAAGGTCTTGTGGTGCAAGTTAACTAGGAGGCTTATAAAGTTTTGGTCGAACTAAAGAAGTTGTTTGTTTATCAAACACAATGCCTATATAATGTCAATATTGATGGGATATAGGATGTTCAGTTTATGATATAGCATATACACTTTACAATACTTTCACTGCTCAGAAAACACAAAAATAGTTAGCATATTAGTCAATTTTAACTTATTTGATCACTATTAATTGTTTGACTTGGTTAAAAAATCAATATAAGTGTTTGGTTAATTAGCTTTTTGTAACTCCAAAATGCTAAAATTCAAAAAGCTGTTCAAAACAACTTTTTCAATTAACTTTTGAGAGAAGAAATTATATCAAACAACTATCAACTAACATCTAATTTACCAAACACCTTTCTACAATCAACTAATGTTATCAACTAGTTATAACCTCTAATTAACTCAATCAGCTAACATCTAACATCTATCGACTAACAGTCATTTATCAAACTGGGCCAGAGAACTTGAAATGGTTCCCCTCCTAATTGAAAAATTCATTAATTTCCTCAGTTCATTCACAAACCAGCCATGATCCTGCCTATTAACTTAGCATTGCATAAAAACATCCCGAAATACATAGGAGTTGTATCATTTACATGAATGAAATTCCTTTACGGCAGTTGCATTGTGAAATAATACCTGAAGCCTGAGCTCTGAAATCAAGAAATTTAAGCTTTCTGGAATCTGGGCATCTCTTAACGCTGTTGCAGGGCAGCGGCGGCTTCACAGTTTGGCCACACAAGAATGGCTTCTCGGCGAACCCTCTCCGAGGAATTTTAGTTACCGCGATTGACTGCAGGCTGTAGAGTTCCATTCAGGTTATTGATCAAGGCGAGAAGTGGAGGAGGAATGATCAGTGGGAAAATGATTAGGATTTTGATTTTCTGATTTTAGCTGTTTGGCTGGCAGACAAGAGTGGAGAGTGGAGGAAGAAAGATGGTATCACAGACAGCATATCTGCTGTGTACACGTAGCACCACCGGCAGAGTCAAAATAGCCAATGAAAAAATCAATATTCTTTGCGCCAATGGACTAATAAAATCAATTTAAAGTCCTATTAAAAATAAAATATATAGATAATATTTTGGTTCGTGCCTAAGAATTGAACTTAATTTATAGTAGAATTTGTATTTTACTCATAGTTAATTTTTTCACGGATTATCCCTAAAAACTTGTCGAGCTGTTCTTATTGGTTGGAATGGGCAACAAAAAAACATGCCTCCAAAATATTGGTCTATTGAATGATACTCATAAATCACTTAGAACTTGTTTTCCACGCAGGGTGAGTGTTCATCATTGTGCACAAAAACATATAGTTTGGCTCGAAGCTTGAGATCAATCTATTCTAAATAATAGTGAGGGGTTAGATAACGAGCTGTTGTTTTGATCAGCTATCTTTCAAACTATTATTTTTGTTGGGAACGAAGGGAACATGCCGTGGGTGCGTTAGGCGAGCTCACAATATTGTCCTCGCCAAAGCCGAGCTCTCTTCCCAGAGGATCTCGAAATGGTTCGGGTGGCTTTCAAACATCTGAATCACTCTTGATAGAAGTTGATATCCTTCCATAGTGTCCTGGATATTCAAGTGAAAGTATCTCCAATTCTCGTTCTTGCTCATGTCTACATTCTACTATTCCGTTCTACCGTTCCATCGTAGCTCTCTGTACTGTTAATCAATGAGATTGCTCTGGTGCAGTCAGCTTCGAAAATAATTTTTCGGTAGCCCAGCTCCCAAGCTTTCTCAATACGGTAAGAATGCCCAAATTTCGCTCTAAGGCATTGCAGATTCCAATTTTCTTGGCAAAAGCTCCTAAGAATTGGCCCTTCTTCATCCCTGAAGACTCCACCGCATGCAACACGTCCTTGTTGTCTGGTTCCGCCATCCGCAGTGACTTTGATCCAGCCTTCCCTCGGGGTCTTGGCTTCTTCTCGTTTATGTCAACCAAAGCAAATTACCTACGCCACTTCATGGCAATAACGACATCATTTGAAATAATGTTGATTTAGTGTTGAGTTAGATTGACTCGATTTATCTTTTCATGAGCTTAAGACTGAATCATGAGGTTCAAGATATTGTCTAAAGTTTAATGATTCGAAAAATAATAGATTGATTATTTCACATGTCACATATGACATTTTTTTATATTTAGATGTGGCTTAATTAACATAATTCATTATATTAGATATACTTGTCACTTGACACTTTGTTAGGCCTATTGGACTTAACGAGCACTTTGTGCCTTCGATCATATTAACCTACATGTGTGATATAAAATTTTCGAATCATAATATGTTTTTTGTTTTAATAAATATGAGTAAGATATACCTAAGATGATGTTGAAGCACATCAAGTGTAATTTTACTTAATTAATTTGTAATTTAAATGTCTAATTATATTCCAATAATAAAAAATAAACTATAAAATCCACAATAATGCGATTAATTATTATTTAATATTTATGTAAAGCATTTTGTATACTTATTCCAAAAGGCTGAACCCAACCTTAAGGGCCCCCACACCCCGACCCGACAGGGTCTTTGGGAGGATGTAAATCATGGTGACTCAACTGAACATGAACCCTAGACGACGGCCACACGCTCACTTTGAGAGGTTGCCCACCCTCGCTCGCTCCCTTATTCCAAAATTTCACCTCTATGACCAGTTGAGCTACCCATGCGGGCAGCATTTTGTATACATGTTTCGCGCGGCCAAGCGTTAAAAGGTAATGATGAGGCAAATCGTCGAATCTGTTGAGTCTCGTAACAGAATCGCCATCTGGAATTCGTTTCTTTCCCGCGCTGAATTGGTTACAGAGATGGTTCCATATTTGTCAAGAGCTAACTGCTCGTACTATATCAGTCTTCTCTTTCTCAGTCTCACAGCTGTTTCCTCCTCTACAGCTCAAATTGCTAAGTGGAGGAGATCATCCTCCTCCTCCTTCTCGTCTTCTCCTCTGCAGCCACCTTAACCACGCTTCCGTCTCTAGCTTGCCTCCGTCGTTTCCGCCGCCGGTAGTGCAGTCTCCTCATCGCACTGATGACGTTACACGCCTCCTCTGGTCGCCACCGTTCTCTACTCTAGGCTTCCATGAGCTGTCTACGGCCGCCGTCACGCGAATATCTCCGCTACAAGTCGTCACCATATTTGCTCCTGCGGATTCATCGCTTGCTACTTGTCCTACGTGCTCTATCTCACTGCTCCTAACAGGAGCACTCCTGTTCCAGACTGTATCCGCTTCCACTTCCTGCGCAAGTTAGCCTCCGCCACTAAAATCCCAACGCTAGCCGAAAATCGCTGCCTCACTGTCACGACCACCGTCGGAGTGACGCGGGATCAGGATCCGGGAAGGTTTCGTCAACGGTGCCGAGATCGTTCAGCCGGACATCTTCCACAACTCCGTCATGGTGATTCACGGCGTCGAAGGCTTCCTCAATCACCTCTCGACGAAGTCGTGCAACATGGGGAGATGACTACTATGTTCGTTCCGCTCAACCGCTTGGCTACAACAGGAACAGAGTGTGATATCTATATGGCACGCTTATGCAAAATGACGCATCCTCCGGCTGGAGAGCATCGGTTACAGAATCGTCGCATTGGGATGAAGAGTGAAGTACGCGAGATTTCCAACTCAAGACATGACTGTGTTCGCTATTGATGATGCCAACCTCCTCGCCGGTAACGGTTTGTTGTATCTCTCTAATTTTCATTTTCATGTTGTTCGAACAAGAGGATCCTTGCACCGGAGCTGGTGAGTTTGCCGGCTAAGACCGTGTTGCCTACCATGGATGGTGAGCACAAGCTAGTGGTGACCACTACAGGCGGCGGAGGGGCACTGTCTCCGTTGAGGATAAACTATGTCAAGATCACGTCTCTTAATCTGCTGCACAACAGCAGGATCGTCGTCCATCAAGTGTCTGCGCCATTCCCCCATATGATTGATCAGACGGCTCAGGACAACCTTGTGCATATTGATAAGTCACAATGTGATTTTAATTCGACTGATGGGACGTGCAACATCGATCATGCTGTGAATGCTCCTTTGTTTCCGGCGGATTCTGAACGCATTATGGTCTCTGAACTTTACATACGTTTAGAATACCTGTGAGTCACTCTAACTTTCTGTGATTGTACCTTCACGTCCACAGTTATGAACGGAAAGCTTCCAGGATTGATTTGAATAATACGCTTTCAATATTCACAAAACTTCAGAGTTCTTTTTCTCAGTATTAGATTAGTTCCGTGAAATTCATGTTTCACTGTTTCGGCCAACATTATCGTGGATCAAAGAAATTCTGGCTTTATTTAGAACTTTGATGGAAATAGAATTCAGTTGCAAATTTGATGCATATCCAAACTTTGAACAATCAATGATATAATGAATTCCTTTAGCTCTGGAAGTGTGTTTGTGTTTGCTGCTCTGCTTGCTTTCCGGCCTTGTAGCAGCTTCTATCTCTATTCTTACTGGATCGATAACTTTAACAAGATTACAGTGTCAATCCCCTGTGTTCTGCCAAGCCTGAAAATGCAATAGCATTATTTGAAGAGTAATACTCATGCTTTATTTGAACTCATGAGGCTACATACTGTGAAAAAGAATAAAAGTGAAAACAGAGGGCAAATTGGGGCCTGGATAATTTAAGCTCGATTCCCCAACATCTATGTTGCAAGTTTTAATAGATGACAAGATAGATGTAAAAGATATTAGCATTTTCCTTCTTTAATTCACTATAGTAAGAATCCATGTCAACTTAATAATTTTCATTGAACACACTTAATAGACACCAATTTGTATATAATGAGACAATTTAATTTTCAACCATATCTAAATGCATAAACTTTTAATTAGGATGGATTGTCCTTTAACCCTATTAAATTACTTGTTAGGCTGGTTAGGACAACTTCAATTGAGTTGATCCCGATTGTTTTGATAATTACAAGATTTTAAATTTGACTTCATGAGAGAGTTCTATTAGTCTCATTGTGTGCAGGTGAAAACCTAAATTCATTTCTTTCTTTTGATCATTTGACAATTAAGATCACAAGACAGACTTCACCCAACATTAAGGTAAGAGTTGGGGTCATTTTCCTAAATCAAAGGATGGATTGTAGTTAATCATGATTATCTTAGCCATTTAAAAAAAGGTGACTTTTCTCATCCTCTTATTCTTTGCCAAGAATGGTAATGATCTTCCTGTTCATCTGATCCAAATCTGCAGAAACTCAATTGACGGGGGCTGATCTGAGTCATTCGGCAACACGTGTTACTTAATTGCTTCCTTGCTTTTACCCAGAAAAGTGATGGACCTTTACATGGAATACATGTTCACAATCAGGACGAGACGACGAGTGCTGTCTTTCAATTCTCTTTCAATCTTGTTGATGCGCACAACTGCACGCAATCCCAGAAAAAAGGTTTGAGTGTATAAAGTTCTTCTGTAGCCTTCTGGGCAAACTTATTGGGGGTGAGCTGTGACTCACAATTTGCTCCCCTTTTGGTTGTGTCCATCAGTATAATCTAGCTAATCTTTTATCCTTTAGTGCTTATCTGCATATCCTTTTAGTGGTTATCTGCATTATTCAGTAAAGGAAAAAGGACACATTCTTAATTTTCATATTTTACAGCATTTTTCTGTACTTAATTTTCACTAGAAAAGCTTTCACCGCACGGCAGTGGTGTCTATCACTGTCTAGTGCCTGGGAAGAAGTTGCAAGTCTGAGCTGGGAGTCAATGCTTACAAACTCTCTACTGTGCAACTTTCATCAATGAAAAGGCCCCAACTAATTTGCTTCTTTTAATGCAGGGAGGGAAAAAAAGCACCGTTTGCAAAAGGAAAAGCCAAGGCAAAGGTGGCTATCGCTTTCCAAAGACAGGTGACTAGTAAAAATATCCCACACTTTTTAAATCCAATTTAACAACCATTCTTGACTGCACTGGATGCGCATATAATAATCAGCATGTTGCCCCATGCTTTGCTGCTGTGTACGAATGTTTTTGGTTTGAATTCACCAGTGTTGGTGTTCTCTTTGGTTCAGCCTTCAGTTGTCTTCCTTATTCTCCACTGTTTTCTGCTGTGTTATTTCTCAGAATCATCTGCACAAAGTTTCATGATCATGTAGGATGTATTAACTAACCCGGATTTGACCAGTTGTGCTAGTAGATATTGATTCTTACCCGAGAAAGGTCTAACCAGAGTTATTTAACATGGCCCGGAGGTTTTGATATATTGATCTGTTGCTGTGCTGTGTGCAGAAATTCTTGCCATCTTGCATTGACATTGTAGGATTTTCATAAACCTTGATGTTTAATTATGCTTTTTTTAGGTACAGATGTTCACTCCTCTTCTACCCTTAGCAGGAAATGGAGAAACTGAGAAGGTTCTGTTGGGGCTAATGGAACACAACTACCTGACAGCTGCCAAGTTGTGTATTCTTTGAAGCAAGGTAAACAAGATTTTGAAACATTGTATAGTAGGCTCCCAGATTGTTGGAAGATGTTAGTGTTGAGTTTGTTTTAATTTGTGCCTGTTGTCTTCCGCCTGCTGAAGATTTGATCAGGAAATAGCTGTTTTGGAGCTGGAAGTTGAGTATTTGGAGAAGTATCTACTTGCCATGTATCGCGAAGGTATTTCAGAATGGTTGGCAACCATGGACATGGAGATTCAGGCAGACATGATTGGATAATGTTCAACCAAGAAAGACAGCAGAGAAATGCAGAAGAAACATTCAGAGGCAGAGCTAGATGATCCTAGTATTCTCAGATGCCAATCATCTTTATCTCACACTGCTCTTCCTTCAGAATCTCTCCTCCCATTGCTGAAGCTTAGATCTTGCCATTCTTTGCCTGACTCACTTCAACACTGTGCTCAAGAATCCACTGCAAACAATGTTGATGAACTCTGCTCATTTGTTTCTCGTCATCGACTTCATGAATCACCAAACTGGCTCTCAGAAGAAATGATCAAATGCATTTCAGCCATTTACTGCAAGCTTGCTAGCCCTTCATCACAGCTCGAATCCAACGTGCTCGGGTTGCAGACCGGACAACATTCATCCTTCCATTCATGGTCTCATAATCCTTTTCATTTGGAAGAGCCTTCGGTCACTGCAGTTGAGCTGAGAGGGCTCTGTCGCCATGGACAAAGCTTGAACCGCGTACACCACATGCTGCAACGTTTCAGGTGTGCTTAATTACATTTTGCACAAAAACTTGTGCGAGACGGTCACGTTAAGAATTCTCGAATGTTGCTGCAGATCTTTAGTCTCGCAGATGGAGCAAATTGATCCAAGGAAAATGAAACATGAGGAGAAGCTAGCGTTCTGGATCAACGTCCACAATGCACTAGTTATGCACGTAATACTATTTGTAACTATTGATAGATACGTTTCGTTTTAACTAAAAGGTTAAACTAACTGTAAGACTCTAATTCCTATATACTCTCTAGGCCTTCTTGGTTTATGGGATCCCACGAAGTAATCTCAAAAGGGCCTCCCTGCTCCTTAAGGTTAATACTGATGATATCTTCTTTTTCTCCGTCTTTATATTAGTTGAGACGAGACGCATTATTTATAACTAAACAAGCTTGTGAATTGTCTAGGCTGCTTACAACATCGGGGGAAAACCCGTGAGTGTAGAAATGATACAGAGCTGTAATTCTAAGGTGTCAATTGGCACGGCCCGGACAAGTATATGTCACACTTATTAATGTTGTCACAAAGGTACAAGAATGTTGTCTTGATGGTGCTGAATGATGCTTCATTGTGTTTGCAGTGGCTGCAGTTGTTCTTCCCCAAGCAGAAGTTCAAGCCCAGAGATCCACGGAGGGCGTATGCAATACAACATGAAGAGCCTCGTCTTCGCTTTGCCCTTTGCTCGGGATGCCATTCTGATCCCGTGGTATTATTAGTCACCCGTCGGACCATATTTGATTGATCCTTAATCGGAATTTGACCATAGATTTTGACAGTGTTATGATCTACAGGTTCGATTATACACTCCAAAGAGAGTGTTCCAGGATCTTGAAGTGGCGAAAGAAGAGTACCTGCAGATGAACATTAGAGTGCACAAGGAACAGAAGAAGCTGATTATGCCTAGGAACATCGAATGTTTCGTTAAGGAAGTTGGTCTGTGCTCGTCTGGGTTGCCGGAAATGATAGATCAGTCTCTGCCGGAGAAATTCAGGAATAAATTCCGGCAGACGGACGCGGGAAAGTTGTGGAAGAAGATCGAATGGGTTCCTCACAGCTTCAGTTTCCGTTACCTGATTTCAAATGAATTAGCGGAGGGAGTCCTGTCTGTATAATCCTTATTTTCACAAACACGGTCTTAAATCCAAGCTGTTTCTCCAATATTGGGCCCACCAAGGATTCTTGTGCTCTAGTATAATTGCTACTAATTTTAAGGCCGTGTTTGATAAGATGATGTTCTCTAATCCTACTTGAAAATGTATTATTGCATTATAGGTAAAGTGAACTTTATGATCTTAGCTGACAAAAATTATAAAGAGTTAATACACCACTCATATAATTATATGAGAATCAAATTTTAAAAATTAAAATTTTATAATTATCAAATTAATTATCTGATTAATTTTGTTGGGTACAATTTGCACACTTGACAATTTAAATTGGGGAATGGAAGGATTGGATGGGTGCAAATTGGCTGGTCAAAGATGGTCCATATTGTGCTTCATAACGTCATCAATTCCGCAGCCAACAGATCCAAAAACTATGTTCAGCCACTGGTTTTCTTACAAGTCAATTTATGGTATTTGTATTGTATTAATTACATGTGCCCAAGTCCATTCTTGATTCTCCTTCTATTATTATTTTTTCCTTGCAAACCCTTCCTATTTAATCTAATTAAATAAATATGAATTTGCTCCTCTACAAAGATTGTATCTAAAACTTCATTTAAATAACTAACTCATTTCACTCGAATCATATGTTATTGATCATATATTGAGAACGTTTGACAATTAATAAATAGTGAATAACAAATTGTGTTACTGATCACGGTTAACAGATTAATTTGATTAATAGATAGTGCATACAGTTTTAACTAATCAATAGTATTAGCAAATTCAATCTTTACTATGATCCAAGATATTTTAGTATTTTGATGGGTCAAAGGTTGGCTCTCCAGGTTCATCAAAGGTTAACCATTAAACCTTTTCCTCCACTATAAAACATGCAGATCCTGTTTCATCAAAAACTGCAAATATCATATCAATCTTGTCTGCGAGCTAAAATTAAAGCCGGAAATATAGAAATGAGTTTCACAGAAGAACAGGAGCTCTGGTGGTGAAGTCCTGGGAATCAATGAAGAAGGACGCCGGAGAATGGGGCCTCAAATTCTTTCTCAGGATATTCGAAATCGCACCGTCGGCCAAGAAGCTCTTCCCTTTTCTCAGGGACGACACCTCCGCTGCTCCGTTGCGCCAAAACGCAAAGCTCAAGACCATGCCAAGTCGGTCTTTGTTATGGTAAGCCAATACGTTACACTAAATACTGTCTACTTAACTAATGAGTTAAGTTCGTAAAGAAATTGAGTTTGAATTTAATTTCTAATTCAACACGTGATCAAGATCGTGAGGAATATATCAGTGTTAAATAGAAGTGCATTATGGAAATTATGGAATTTCCGATCACTAAAAGTTATCTTAAATCAAGTCGAAAGCTTTGTTTCGACCATTTTTGGTATCCGAAAAATCTTTATTGCTATTTCCATCCCTTTTTTGCTTTTATTTTGTTTAATATTACTTTCAGGTGGTCGGAAATTCCATAATTTCTAGTAGTGGTGGTACTAATTGTTCCAATCTCACATTCTTACATGTTTTTTTTTTTTTTGTCACGTTTTACCTTCTTTTAGACATGTGAAGCTGCGGTGCAGCTGAGGAAAGCGGGAAAAGTTGTGGTGCGGGAGTCGAGTTTAAAAAGGTTGGGTGCAACGCACTTCAAATATGGGGTTGTGGATGAGCATTTTGAGGTATTATTGCATATCTTTTATACTATTAATTGTATTATTATTATGTACTATCACACTAATTCAGAAATTCTTATAATTGCAGGTGACTAAGTATGCATTATTTGGAGACCATGAAAGAAGCAGTAGCAGAAATGTGGTCAGTTGAAATGAAGGATGCATGGGGATGGCCTATGACCAGTTGGTTGCTGCAATCAAGACTGAGATGAAGCCTTAACTTAATCCCATTAATTAAATATCACTAAATAAACTATGTACTTGGTGTCTTTTTATTTTATTTTATTTTATTATGAATAATACGGAGTATCAAAATAATATTGCTTGCTTTTAAAATTAACATGTTGTATTGGCAACTCAACCGGTCTTTAGTTGATCAAGATTGTAATAACTTTTTACAATAAAAAAAAATAATAATAATAATAACTTAAAATTTTGCAACCAAAAAATCAAATTTTCAACCATATTGCAGATTAAAAAAAAAATGCTCTGTCATTATTATCAACCACTAAAGTAGTTAGTAACATTGATTTTTTTGGGTGTAGCTTAGAGTTTTCGTCATCGGACATAAGTGACTAATTTTTCAGCTGAATTGTAGGCACATCGAAAGTAGTTAGTAACACTGTTTTTTTTTTTTTGTTTTTTTTTTTAATGTAGTTTAGAGTTTTCACAATCAAACACAATGACTGATTTCCTCGCTGAATTGTAGACATATCTATTGAGTGGATCAGAAGTGGTCAAAAAATTTTAAAACTTACTTAAACTTTGTCTTCAACCATTTTGTGCCATCACACCATCACATTACAAAGTAAAGGAGTTTCCATTACCTTTTTATAGTCTGCTTCTTGAAACATAGCACATGTTTTTTCTTAGCAATATGAGCTTGTTCTAGTTGTTGTCCAAGTTGCTTCCCAAATGTCTCAATACATTTTTAAAAAAAAAAAAAAAAAAAAAAAAAAAAAAAGGGAAATATATTATAATGCATATATGCAATCTTTGACTACTCTAGATTCATCGATTCACTAAACAATATAATATTTTTTTATCACTAATAATTGTTTTAATTATTCTTAATACAGCCATAAGAAACAAACAAAACAATTTACAAATTGAGATAAATTACTGAACTATTTGAAAATAACAATTAAACCATCAAACATTCAAACTCGAATAACCTCCAAATAAGTCACTGAACCTCAGCAGCGGCAGTGTAGGGATTATGTCAAAAGTGGCAGATTCCTTGTGCGACCCGACCATTTCTCTGTCTGCTGAACGTCCATTGGGTGATTTACATCCTTCCACATGCTCTGTCGGGTTATAATTGTGGGCTCTTAGGGTTGGGAATTCAACTTTTTGGATGAAGAGGTAATTAACCTTCTTAACGGTTAACTCTAAGATTTTACTGATTGAATTACTAGCTGTATATTTTATTTATTTATTTTTATTATTATAATCCACCTAATATTAATATAGTTTAAAGTAATTATAATTAAAAATAATTTGTGGTGATTTATTTATTTATTATTATTTTTTCATAGAGCTTTCTTCAATGAAAAAAATAATAGTTGAAAAATTAAAATTGAAAATAACTCATTTATAATTACAATATTAAAGCTCAACTCTTTTGTTTACAGTAAAAGTCCACTCGGTTAATGTTACCACAGCCACCGGAAATTCTCTCATCGAAAGAACGTCGCCGGAGAATCGCTCCGGCCGCCGGAGAGTAGTAATCATTGAGAGCGGCGCTAGCTTTGATGGCCAGCGCACACATATCTTGAAGGGAAAGCGGCGCGTGCGCCATAGAAACCGGGAGGAGAAAGTAAAGCTGTCCGAGCTGCAAGTCTTCGTCTTCGGCAACCTGCGGCATTGCAGAGTCGACGTTCATCGCTTCGGAGTTGGAAAGGAAGCAGTCCGGGTTGTCGGAGAGAACGTCGGCGGCCTTCACCGGCCGCCGGAACTCCTGCAACGCACCGTCGTTCATATTCACCACCATGGCCGCCGCCGGCGTGCTCATTATTAATCTCCCGCCTCGCCGGCTCTCCGTCGCTTGAGCGGATGCGCAAATGCCCATTTTCCGATTCTCGGAGCGGAATAGAGAATTGTGTATTGTGTATTGTTTGAGTGAATTGAATGCAAGTGATGATGAGCTTATGAGGGGCTTATATAGGCTTATATATATGTTACTTTTTTTTTAATCTATAATTTTATTTTTAAAAAAATAATTATTGATTGAAAGAAATAAAAATAATAAAATATTATAACTTTTGTACATGCTTATTGGTGCATGGAATACGCAAAATCCTTTTTCTTTGCTGGATGCTCTTTTATTTGGATGCATGGTACTGGGAAAAACTTTTATATATATAATAAATGAATCATAATAAAAATAAAATAAAAAATTGGTGACCAGAGAAACTCCTGATCACTTTTGGGATAATTGCGTGTACAATGAAAATCTCATTTTTATATAATATAGTTAGTAAACTATATAAGAGATATAAACCTAAACCCTCCCTTAAAAATAATTGTCTTTGCGCGAGACTTACACCAATATAAATTTTACCTCAAAATAATAATTTTAACGGTTGTTTATGTGTATTTTTCTTGTAGTGCATCCAACTAGTATTGAGCAGTCTTGTAAAATTTCTAAAGCTAAGTGAAAAAAAAAAAAAAAAAAAAAAACATCTTTGGGTTAGTTCATCTTTTTAGCAATTAGTCATTTTAGTTTTCTGGCCAGTGGACTATTAAAAACTATAGATCATACCTATAGTTTTCTAAGATTGTGACAGTTTTTTACTTTTTACAAACGAAAATATAAGGTTGTACTATTTTCATAGACAATCAGCCATATTTTAATAATTTTATAAGATTGTGACGGTTTTCATTTTTGAAGGAAACAAAAATATATGGGCATATGGCTATGTATTTTTTCCATGTGGGGATGATCATATCGATTATGGATCAAAAAGATAATAGTCACAATGTCACATAATAAAATAGTTCACGTGAGCACACAAACATTTTCCAGGAAGCTAACCTGAAAATTAAGTGGTCGGAATCCAAAAAGATAGACAGTAATAATTGAGGTTGTTTTTTATGGAGAATTATATATATAGAGAGAGAGAGAGATGGATCCCATTTGGTGTTTGGTAGCTTCCTTGTATGTCAGTAGCGCCACAACACTCACGTCGCTTCTTCCTTTTCTCATACATGCATTTGCACGTTTCTGCATCTTCCTGTTCTTGGATTACCCAACCTCGTCCCTTGCTAGCTTCCATGGATTCTCCGACCGCCTGCACCTTCCTCGGTTTCGGATCGAAATCGAAAGCTTTTAATTCTGTCGTCTTCCGTTGATGTGGATGCCGTTCCCTTGTCCGCAGTTTTAGCCATGCAGACTTGACCCTGCGCTAGCCATGCACGCAACGTGATCGATAATGATGGGTTGAGAGACTAATTACATTATTGATGAGTTCATGAGTCTATTCAATTCATGCATGAGATAAGAAACAATATAATAGAGTAGTATATATATATATATATAATTGGGTGCTGAAATCTGGGATGGGATGGACTAGACTTAGAAGATATTAGTAAGAATTGAACTCACACGTGATCTTTTGATATGATAGATAAACTTGCTCCACCTACATCTCAACAACCCCTTTAATGGCTAGCTAATCAGTCAATTGAGAGTTTGTGTTCATGTCACGGGACAAATGATTTGACTTTAAGCTAATTTTGGACCCGACAATATAATGGATGGGTAAATTACGGTGACTTAACAGTTCATTAGATGGAAAGACCAGTGTTTGATCTATGCCCTCATTGTGATTGTCAGAACTCGATTATGTATTGTCTTTCACAATTAATTACCACCTAAAAATCAATTGAGCGCAAGTGTCCATATAGGCTTACTAATACTCCACTTTCTTGAATAATGAATGTGTTTGAGTGTGCTTTTAATTAGTACTTAACAAATAGACGTCGAATGCAAGGCTATTTTGTTATATACTTGTATGAGTTTATCTCTTAATTACTTGCCAAATTAGACTTTTATAGGGCTACACAAATAAATAATTTGATAAATTTACTCTCCCATTGCATGGATCCATTGGACTGAACAAACATACACACACATACATATATGCACATAAATTAATTATAACCACGATCATACTAGTTTATACAATAATTAGAGCTACTAGTTCTCAGACTCTGGTCCTTCTATTTGATTTTCTGGTATTCCTATTTATATTAAACATTTGATTATTGATCTAATGGTGATCGCTTTTCCTTTTCAAAAAAAAAAATAAAAATCATACAATAAACAAATTTTATAACAAAATACTCCAAATAAACATAAAATTAGCCCAAGAAATATGCTGCGGGTGGACTAATAACATGCAAATAATGCAACTAATTATATCAGTGCTATGGAGAATTTTAATTTATTCTTCAATGATCATGCTCATTTGAGGGTAAATTTGCCTTTCTTGCATGCAACACCATTACCTACAACTCGCCGCCCGCCACCTTCTACGACGGCGGATACTGCCGTCGATCCACCATCAAAACGCCTGATCTCATCATCGTCAAGCATCACCAACGGCTCAACCTTCCTAGCTGTACCCCTGATGAAGCAACACCACCGGAATAAGCTCTCCCCGCCGCCGCCGTCGCTCGCCGCCAGAGCCGTGCTCGCCTTCACGGCCAAGGAAGCCATGACCTCCGCCCGGAGCCTCCGCGACACCAACTCACCGGCAGCTCGAAGTAGAGCTTACCCGGCACCAAATCCTCAACCGCCGACACAAACTCCCCCAACCCCATCTCGTCCGCGTCGCATATGAAAACCTCGTCGGAATTCTCGTTCTCCGGCCGCAGATTCTCGACTCTCACCGGAAAACAAAACTCCTCGAGCTCGCCGTCCCAGTGGATGAGCTTGGCCGTTACCGTAACGGCCCTTGGTCGGAAGCAGCTCCAATTTCCCATCCCGAGAGACGACCAAAAGATTCTTATGTCGTAATTTCGTGGAGATTAATGAATTTTAATCATTCTTGACCAAAGTGAAATGGATATTATCCTTCCACGACATGATGGGATTTGTCGTAGTTGCCGTCCTCCTTTGCATTCGTTTTCATTAGGACCAAACTATATGCATGCTGGCATCGCTTGTGAATAACGGAACATTAATGTTATTGCTTTTCAAATTGCAATTTAATATTACCGTTGACCAACATTTTCTAACGTTAATTATGATGGGTTTGTAGTTTTGTACGAAAAGTTCTATGGTAACGTACAATATGTCTGCGTGTAACATAACGCTCCCACACTGCACTATGTGTGTGCAACATTACAACGTGTCTTAATAATGATGTGTTGGTTAATTGAATTAATTAAAAATAAGTTCTTTTATCACTAATAATAATCTATTGTCACGTTAAAAAATAATAACCAGATTCTTATAGTACATATTCATAAATTCTTTGCTGGATAAAGAACATCGACCGATTCAAAACCAGGCTCTTGGAGTTTGAAGATTCTGTTTGTTCTCATGACTTTTACCAAAACATAACATTATTAATAATCAAATATATACTTGACAAAGTAAATGAGGCAAGCACGCGACCTGGGACCACCAAGGTTGCCAACAAACACCTGAGTCGGAACCACAGTCCAACGGTCAAAATCGGAGTCATAATGTAACAGCCAGACTCGAAGACAAGGGATAATGAACAGTCGCCCCCTTCACTAATATGATGAATAAATGTGGACTTGACTCGGTTTGGATCCTCATTACTGGGGGACCGTTATTGAGACAAAAGAACGTTGTAGTATAATATAAATAGGAGACTCTCCACAATTAGAAATACACTCTGATTCTTGTACTACAAACCCTTGAGAGCAATACGTACAATTACAACAACTCAAGTTCATTGTTACTTTTTATAAATATTTCGATAGCATATTTATGGTCCGTACTTATTTTAGTTCTAATAGATAATTGTTTTGTTTAATTTTTTAAAATATTTTTAATTTAAAAAAAAAAACAAAAACTATATTAGCTCAAATTATTTTAACCTAATATATTTGAACAGTTATCAAGAGACGCGAATCGATCCAAGTAAGAGTTAAAATTGGTGAATGTGAACTTGTGTTAATCCAAATTAGTTTTGAGGATAGGAATGTGAGGGGAAAATTTTATTTATATTTTTATAAGGATTTTAATTTAATTCTTCTTCAAATATTATCCGCGAGACCATAGTGTTTAGGAAAATCAGTACATAATTGCTACTTAGTTCAGTAGAGCAGTACACGTGGACCAGATGTTTCGATGAAATTACTGAAACAGAAATTGCAGAGTGGAGCGACATTGGATGATTGTTGATGTCAGCTGTTTTCAATCGCGGCGTGTTATCCTCTCAATCCCAAACCTAAAATCGCCACTCATATTCCCTTCTCTTCTTCGCCGCACTCCGATCAGAGCATAGTCTCCGCCGCCGTGTCAATTTATCAGCACCGCCGCTCGATAGTACCGGTGGAGTCACCTCCGCTCTGTTCCACTCCCGCCACCGGCTTGTCACCAAGTACTCCCAAATCGTTCTCAAATTCCGCAACAAACCCCACCTCCCCATACTTCTTCCTCTTCACCTTCTCTCTGTTCTCATCCCTAGCCTATAACGCCACCATTCATATCATGTCCTCTCCCGCTCGCGCCTCAAGTCGGAGGCATTACGCTGATCAAATACTGCAATTCGCAAATTCCCGACACGTCATCATCAAACCTCGCCTCCGGTGTTCGAAACCCTGGTGTAAAACTTACAGAGCTTGTGATTCAGCTCCATTTGTGTTCGATTTGCTGATCAGTGCATACTTGGAATCAAAAAGAGTTGATCAGTCCATTGAGATTCTCAGAATCTTAAAGTCCAAGAATCTCTCTCAAATGTTGCCACTTGTAATTCTCTGGTGGAGCTGGTCTCCAAAACTCAGGGGTGTTTTGCAGGTTATGATATGTACAGGGAGATTTTCAGGTGTGGGGATGGAAATGTGAAAGGGGCTAAACCTCTTGTCCAAATGCAGATACATTCAATGTTCTAATGGTTGGGTTTTACAGAGAGGGGCTGGTGGAAAAGGTGGAGGAGGTTTGGAGCGAAATCGCAGCAATGAACTGTGACCCAAATGCATATAGTTATAGCATATTGATGGCAGCATTGTCTGAGGCAGGGAGGGTGGATGACGCGATGATGATAAGCGAGGAGATGGGTGAAAAGGGCGTGAAGCGTGACATTGTGTCTTACAATACTGCCATTGGGGCGTTGTTGTGGAGTTGGCGAGGTCGAGAGGGCCGAGAGGTTTTCAGGAGATGGTGATGAGTGGGGTGGAGAGCACCTGTGCCACTCTTGAACATCTGATTATCGGGTACTGTTAAGGTTGAGAATCTCGATTCTGCATTGCTGTTGTACAAGGATTTGTGTCGAAAAGGTTTTAAGCTCGGGGCTGCAACAATGGATGCACTGGTTAGGGTGTTTTGTAGTAAAGGTAGAGTCTTTGAGGCAGTGGAGTTTGTAAGAAGCGCGGTGAAGATGCATGATGTTGTTCCAAGGGAGAAGACGTATGAAACTCTGATAAGTAGTTTGTGTGAAGAAGGGAAGATGGAAGAAGCTCTTAAACTTCAGGTAGATATGGTGGGAAGGGATATCAAGCTAACCTTGAGATATATAGTGCTTTCATCAATGGATTCATGAAACAAGGGAATGAGGAAATGGCTGAGAGGTTAAGGAAGGAAATGCTTACAACTCAAATGACACATGATTCTTAAAGCTCTTTTTCACAATTCAGATCGAGACCGTATCAATCTCACATGTATGCAAAAAAGTTTAAAGATGTTTTTATTTAATTCAGTTCAAGTCATATCCATAGAATTTGACTCTTATTCGGGAGAAAGCCTTAGCTCAAAGTTAGTGTGTCTTGTTAGAGGAGAGTAGAATTTTTGTTTGGCTATGGTTATAATGAAAGATTTTTCAACAAATGAGATTAATAGCACAATCACAAATACTTGAGAAACTCACAAGTAAACTTCAATTACTCAATTGTGAATGAAACGAAGATTCATCTGAGGCCAACTAGGCAACCATTATCCAAAACTAGTTAAAGAGTTGGAAAAAAAAAAAAAACTCCAAAAAATGGTATTCAACAAGTGTTTTCTTTTGCAGACATTCTTCAGCTCCATTGCCTAGTCCAGGCTAACTGCACAAGAATAAGACAGCAAAAAGTGAACTCAGTGATAGTTTAAGTTATGACCCAAAAAAAAACATATAATTTTATGTAAGCAGCTAAGTTCAGAGGATTAGATTTTGACAAAATTATTATACCAGCAATATGACAATAAAGAAACATGAAACTAATAATAGGGAAACATTATACTAGTGGACACACATTACCAAGGAGGAAGCCTCTTAAGTACTGCAATATCACGGTGCAAATGTAAACACAGACATGCTCATCATATGATAGTTTTATCTTAATGAGACTGCAAATGCTTACGTCTCATACGCACCCTCACTGTGGAATAGAAAGGGTGCAAATGTTTTTTGGCCATGGTAAACAGCACAATACCTTCCGACACACAATCACTACTCCATTTCATTGGAGGTTCCACCATATTTTCAATCAAATCAGAAGAGGATTTTGATATACAAAGCTATGCCATAGTTGGATGCATTTGTTTAGAAGTGCAACCAGAGTTTATTGGTTTTGTATCCTGTCATATTACCCCCATAGACAAAAACCTCACTACACCTCATTGCTGTCAGCCTCTTTAGAAAGTTAATTAAACTATAATATGAACCCACTCATCATCTGATAGAATATATCAAGGTTACAGACAGTTCTGGAAGTAAATCAATTTCACCCGCTCAACATGATACAGGATGCATCAACCTAGGAACATCCAGCCCCTTATAAACATTAGAGAGTTCTTTTGATCAATAGTTGCCATTAGAGAGTTATTTTGATCAAATGGTTCCCACTTCAAGTCTCTTTCCACTAAGCATATAGAACTAACATATTTCTTGGCATATACTTCTTGACCTATGCTATATCTTTCAGCAGGAAGAATATGCTCAAGTACATAATATCAAATCGCCATCAGCCTAGGAATGCCTAGCACACAAATTCTTACAATAAAAGACTAATCAGGGGAACCGATTCAACACAAATGCACAACCGATGATTTAAGCTACCTAATATTAATATAAATATATTGAACTCTAATTGAATATTGGCATACACATAAACCACATGAATAATAATTGAATAACCTTCCAAAATACACACACAAACACAAATGCTTTTCTGTAATGGCGTTAAACCTTTGGAGAAGAAAACAAACAAAAAAAAAACAAAATTACCGGAGAAAAGGAGACTGTGATGTGAAGAGGAAAGACGTCTAGGCTCTAGAGGTCAAGCTTGAGCTCCTCCTTCTGATCTGAGACAAAGTGGAGGATGTACGGGCGACCCGAATCACGACGACCCAAGCACCGAACATGGCCGCGTGCGTCTTGAGCTGCTTCAAAGCCGCAGCTTTGTCCGGCTTCCGCATGAACATCCCGGAAACATTGCTTCTGCTCTTCTTCCTTCTTCCTTGGAGGTTTCTCGCCGTCGTCGCGAAATCGATTCCGATAGCTCAGAAATTAACCAACTTCTGGTGCGTGACGAAGGGTTAGTACTTATACTCGGCCCAATTGAATTTGGGCTAAATCATTGAGGCCCTATAAGCTCTATTCAATCGGCCCAATTATAAAATGCAAACTACTCTAATTGACTGATTACTACATTTTAACCTCTGATTATTCAACTTTCTTTTCTTAATCATCATATTATATACTCCGTATGATTGAAAAATATTTTTATTAAAATATTGTGTGGAACTGGGACCCCTGACAACCTTATTATAACAAAATATATAATAAATAAATAAACAAACAAAATTTAGTATTAAATACTAATCACAATTGTTGATTGAGTAGTAAGGATTAAGGTTAGGAATGTCAATTGTACCCGCACTTATGGGAAATCCGATTCCACACTTTTATGGGGACGGGGACGGAAACGAGGACAGAAATAGGGGATGGGGACAATTTTAGATTTTTCGTCGAAGACGGGGGAGGGGATGGGGAGTACTCTCCTGTCCCCCGATATATATATATTTAATAGGTGCAGATTCATTTTAGATCAAACATAAAAATTAATTAAAGTTTATAATCCATTTCATAAAAAAGAGTTATTTACACATTTTCCTACTAATCCACTATTCCATTCAATGGGATTGTTACAGATGCGTCTTAGTCAAAGTCTCTTCCAATCAGATGTTCATACGCGCACTGAAGCTTTGACTATAAGAGCCACTAGTGTTACGCCACATGGACAACAGTAGTCAAACTATACGATGATGTTGACTTGCCCATCATAGATTATCTAGTCTCGACGGCACAGGATAAATACTCGTTTGCATTAAATTCAGTAACGTTGACGTGTCTTTCCACAAAGTCCGTAGACAAATCGTAACCAACGACGCGATGCACCACAAAATTCCTCCCTCCTTCCATAGTCGCCAGTCAACTCTTTTGCGTTTCTTTTCTCATTAAACCTTTAGCTCTTTCCACCGTCACTGCCAATACCCTCACCAACAATGATCAAGCATATTGCTCCGGCGCCGGCGCCGCACCACCGGAACGTTTCTCGGCGAGCACCGTCGCCTTCCGCGACTGCCGTTAATCGGTCCTTTTCGTCGCCGGAGACATCATCGTCGATGATGTCGAATTCTACTTCGTCGTCGTCGCCGCCGTCGAAGTTGCGAGTGGAGTTCAGTCCACCGTTGATTGCGATGGTGGTCATAATCGCCGCGGCTTTCGTCCTCATCACCTACTCGAGGCTCATTTCGCGCCACCTCATCCACCTCCACCGGCGCTACCGGCGGTGGCGGCGCAGGAGGAGGCGCTATGTGCCTTCGTCTTCGGCCGGTGACATCGAGTCTCCTCCGTACTCGTTTGATCCTACTGACGGCTTCCATGTGCTCTCTCCTTACGGGCTTGACGAGTCGGTGATCAAAACTATTCCGCTGTCTATCTATAGCCGGAAGAGCAGCGTTCACGACTGCGCGGTTTGTTTGCTGGAATTCGAAGACGACGACTACGTCCGCACGCTTCCGGTGTGCTCGCACGCGTTCCACGTGGAATGTATTGATATATGGCTCCGGTCGCACGCGAACTGTCCGTTGTGCCGCGCGGGAATATTCCGGCCGGAGTCGCCGTTCACTCCATTGATGGCGGCGAGAATACGGCCAAGCTTGGATGACATGATAATGGAGAGCACGATACTGGAGCCGTTGGCGGAAATTCCGCCAGAATCGGATGTGGCAACAATCGGGGAGATCACGCAGGAACCGTCACCGAGACGGAATAACCAATCAGAGGACAGATTCAACGGTCCGGATTTCTGCTAAAACGATCGTATTCGTTCGGATTCGAGAGGAGCATAGGATTGGAGAGGCTAGTTTTGGAAGCAACCACCGCGTCTCCGTGGCGCTACCGCAGAGGAGGCGGCGGGAGCTTCTGGAGCAAACGTCCGTCCCCTTTCAGCTCGCTATCGAAGCCTAGAGTCTTCTCCTTCCGCTACTACAGAGGAGGAATGAAGTCCCCTTTCTTCCGCCGCAGAAGCGGCGGCGGCTTCTTCCCGCTATCAGAGTCCAGCGCGAGATTCGGCGGCTCAGCTGGCGGCGGCGGCGGCTCATCCTCCAGACGCACCAAGTCATTCGCTAGCCCGATGTTCATGCGATCATCAGGCGCGCCAAAACGCTTCTTCTCATCCAGCCGGCTAAGAAGCGGCGACCCCGAAGCCCTACTATCACCGGACAGATTCAACCGGCGGTGAGCACGTGGGACATGAAAATTAAATGATCATCGGGAAACGCACAGTATTGGGTGATCCACGGAGCTTGAGCGGGTCGGGTGGGACATATATTCGGGTGATATTAATGGCGAAAATTAATGAGTTGCCTGGCTACACCTATGGTCATTCTGGCGCTCATTAAATGGCAGGCCGGAGAATGGTGTAAGAAAAGGAAATGCAGTTATGGCATTTAATGGGGAATTGACTACTGATGCCATTAGCCTCAGGTCTAGTTCACATCCCAATTATATTTTTTTTTCATAAATTCAACTTTATTTCATTTTTACATGCTCAAAGATAAAAATTACTATCATCTTTTTACCATTAGATTATACTTTCTGATTTCTGATATGAACGTTTGATTCTTATGTAGATGATATATTGAATTGCATAAAGGGGATATATAGTGGGGGAAATGATGATTAAGGTGATCAAAGCGCATTGGCCATTTTTTTTTTGTTGGATTTATGTGGGCATTCTTTTTAGCTTTTGGGCACCAAGATTATGGTGTGACGGATTTGAATGTGTACTTTGTTGGTTTTGGTTCGTGGGAATATGGTGTGGATCACCCAATACACCCCAGACAATTGTAGTGATGATTTAACAGCTACCATTTTTTTTGTTATGATTATAGTGTAGATTTGAATTATTATAGTTTACATTTTAGTTTTTCCTGATTAAGCTCTTCCCTATTCGCACTTAGTCGGTCACATTAAGGGACAAAATATTGAAATGAAAGTGCATGACCACTCACAGTTAAAAATTTATTTTTTTCTATAAAAAAATGTATTATGACAATTAATAATGGTTAATTTAGTGTAATGATCATGATATAGTTTTGATTGTTGGTATGTTGGAGTTGGTTTCGTAGATTTGGCAGTTAGTGGTTTTGTGTTAAAAAGCGACCAAAATTGTGTTGGATGGGCTATCACAGGAGTTCCATTATTAGCTAATCTTTGATTATTGTGTATCTTATGGTGTTGTTTATTGAGGTAAAGGCAATATATTGTGGTACAAATTGCTTTTAGGATGTTTTCCCGTTTCGAGTTTAGGTTTAAAATTGCATCGTCAAACATTTACAATGTTTTGGGCAATCAGAACTTTATTATTATGTATCTACTATTATTACTACATTCTTAAAAGTTCAAATGATGTGTAACTGTCTTACATATTACAATTTGATTCATGCTCATATAAAATTTATTTTTAATTTGTTACAGATTTTTTGACATATGTTAGATAAAAACGTGTTCAATTACCATCTGTTTAGATATAACATTGGTCCAAAATAGTATAGCAAGTAACGAAAATTTTACCATTATATTCATCATTTATTTAAACAAACTGCATATAATAACCGAGGTCCCTATACAGTATAGATAGAACTGTCATAATAGATCAGCAGAGCGGGATTTGTCAAAGCCTGTCAAAATACGGGCCTAAAATAGACCGCCCCCCCCATCTAGGACCGCGGGCTTGGTGGGCCCACCAAATTTAAAAAGTGAATCTAAACAAATACATCTTTTTAAATATAAAAATTAAATAACATTAACACACACACACTACATCACATTTATTTATATATTAATAATAATATATAGGCCTAAATATATATATTTGCTAATATTACATATTATATAACAACTATACAAGGCGGCTTGACGGATCCCGTCAAAATACGGGTCATTAAAATTCAAAGTCACTTCGTTTATTTTATTTATTTTTTATTTTTGTTTTTTTACGGGACAATATGTCAAGATGAACTAGCCCGATCAAATTAAACCCATTTTGATGAGTCTAAGTATAGAACTATATTTATAATAATAAAGTCTACCATATCAAAATGATACCACAATTTAATAAGTAAACTGTTAATTGAAATATTGGAATTTTGAATGCTCAGAAATATACTATGAGACAGTGGTGACTTTCAGGAAACAAAACTGAACGACTGTAAGTCTTGAAGCTGCAGTAGTCCAAAGATCTCCTTGTGAATGCAGAATTTGACATCCTAAACTATGGTTTTCAAAACATCATTAGTACTGCATTTTGGGGCCTAAAATTAGTCGGTGGTTTAGCAGATTTAGTTGAAGATTTTAAGTGCATCCACCACCAACATCCTCCTATGGTCCACCCAACCTGAGCAATCTCATTAATGTAGTACAAAGCAATTATGGTGATCCCTGTCGATAGCGTATTAGGGGACAGGGCTCTTGATTGCGCGAGTACGTGAAATCAGGGCTGTGTTATCGTAATCTGATCGAAATTTCAACAACCCATTCTTAATTTTTTAATGATTTTGTGAATTTGTAAATGTTTCATGTGCAAGACGACCGGCAGTTACTGCAGCTCAATAAAGGCCGCCGATAAAGGTTAGATGAGATGTCTCTTCACCGAAGAAGTAATCCTGGAATTTATTGCAGCTCTATTTCCCCAACTAACCCTGCCCTCTTTTTCTGTGAGATACTCAATGCTGCAAAAATCATTTCTTTTTTTTTTCTGTGGACTTTTGGTAGAACCAGTTTCTGGTTTTCTGATTTTGAGGCTGAAATGGCAGATTATGTGGTGAAAGTTGAAGAAGGTAGTCCTGCTGGGGATGGGAAGCCGTCTGCAGGACCTGTGTATAGGTGCATTTATGCTAAAGATGCTCTCATGGAAATGCCTGCTGGATTGGAGTCTCCCTGGGACTTCTTCAGGTAATTTTTGAGGTTGCCCAAACAACTAGGTTTGGTTTTCATGTTAAATTTGATTAGAATATCAGAGAATTGCTTTATTTGCTAAGGAATATATTGTTTTTTGGAGGAATGTATTTCTGTCAGTTGCTGGGGTTTTGACTTTTGAGTTATGAGCTAACCCCTTAGGGGGAAAGTTCTATCTTTACTGCAATTATACTGTTGTTTACTAAAAAACGATTGAAGGTTTCGAGCTATGATTTAAGCCTTTAGGAGGAAAGTTTCTATCTTTGAAGATGGAAAGAGATATAAAGTTGAAAATTTTACTGCAATTATACTGTTATTTACTAAATAACTGCAATTGTTATTCACATGTGTGTCATCCAGCGTTGTAGTTCTACTTTTGCTTCATTAACTATTTATAATGGTGTTATGGTCACAGTAACTCTGTCAAGAAATATCCAAAAAATTCGATGCTCGGTCACCGTCAGATCATTGACAAGAAGGTATTCTTAAATCTTAATACACAGTTTGTCTTGCATATGTGGTAATCGAAAACATTCGCTTTCTGTCATCAAAGTCGCAAGCTTGTTACTGATCGTTAAGTACATTGAAAGAGTAGATAAAGAGGGGAAAAGGAGCTTCCTTCCCGCACATCTTACAGTAGTCTGTTTGATTATGTTCTACGTAGAATGCTCATTTCAAGCTCGTGTTACAGGCAGGTTCCTATGTCTGGATGACATACGAAGAGTCTTACAATACTGCCAAAAGAATTGCTCTGCTATCCGAAAATGCGTGTCAACCCTGTAAGGCAGCTCTACTAAGAAAATCTATATATACACTCAGTTATACATCCGTGAGCTTATTTAAACTAATTGTATGAATGATTTGTATTTATCTAGGGTGATAAGTGTGGCATATATGGTTCTAACTCCCCGGAATGGATAATGGCAATGGAGGTATATAAGTATATTGGCCACTTTGGTTCTAACCTTCACGTTAAATATTTGTTAACTTGCATTAGCCTTCTTTTTAACGTTCTATTTCTTTGATTCTTCCACAGGCTTGCAACAGCCAAGCCATTTCCATGTACGTTATATGATACACTTGTATGCTTTCCTTATTCACGTTAATCATAGGATAGTTCATAGGATATTGTTTGGAATACCACCATGGGATAAGGATTGTTTCTCGATTTTTGCTTGAATTACAGGTGCAAATTGCAGTGGAGTTCATCATAACCATGCTGAGCTGTCAATAGCGTTTGTTCAAGAGAACAAGATACCGCTGTATGTTCTTTTACGTGTGCATATTCGATGAAATAAAACAGATTTCAGTTTCTCTTTTGGATTTCTATTTCTTTGCAGATATTAACGTGCTTGCCAAGATGTATTTCACATTTGAAAAGTAGGTTAATCATTAACGTTTGTTAAACAAGCAGATTTTTGCAAATGCATATTGGAGTAACAATGTTATAATATTCCTTTGTAAAGCTATTGTAAGCTTGGAAATATTTCCACCGAGAAGAGAAAGGAAGCTGAAAACTTGGTGTAGCTTGCTTTTTTGGGAAGAATTCAGTCAAATGGTAAACTACTTCTCGGTTATAAAGATTAACTGCATACTGTGGATACCTTAAACACTTCCCTGTATTCTACGTTTGCTATCACTGAAATTCTACCGTGTAATCACTTGCCCAGGGAAATTTGGATGATGAACTTCCACAGAAAAGTAAGACGATATCTGCACGATTATGTATACCAGTGGAACGACCGGAGAACCTAAAGGTGTCATTCTAAGTAACGGGCATTCATGGCCGAAGTTTATCTGTGGATCAACTCCTTGTGGAAACAGACAA
>VALG01011547.1:0-20004 GCA_009835305.1 Ipomoea purpurea
TGAGATGAAGCGACCAATAGATGAGCTGATGAATGAAATAAGAGAAAGAAGGGGGGCCATTTATAGGTACCAGGTCAAGGGAGCAGATTCGAACGGCCCGAGGAATTCCGGAGAATGGCAGATAATCCGGGCGATTATAGGAGTCATTCAAGGCAAGGATTCGGTGATCAAGGAAAGCAGACGGTTACTACTTTTCCAAAACCCAGGCTAGTGGACCGCGTATGGAAAAGTGAGGGACTAGTTGATGGGGTGAGGACCCCGGCCCAAAGAAGGTGGGCCCAGAGAGGAGAGACCAAGATAGGAAAGATGGGCTGGCACGGAGAAGGTCTGAGGAATGCATAGGCCGAGTCCATGAGTCGGCCCAGGCCCAAGCTTGGGGCCAGCCAGGGCTATAAAGACAGCCCAAATCTGAGCGTGGGCCGAGTACGAGAAGTCGATCCGAGCTCAAACCCGGGGAAGGACTCGGTTCAGAGAGCCGTTGGAAACATTAAAGAAGCTGATTTCATGAGAGCCGTTAGGGCAATGAAAGTTGGACTCGGTCCGCCTGTTACGAGCTTGAGAGAGCCGTTGGTCGGCTCAGTAATGCCGCCAAGCGGCTCGATGCATTAAACAGTCTTAAAGTCGGCATTATGGGCCTTTAAGTCAGTAGGGGAGGAGCCGCTATATAAAGGCTCCTCCACTCTTGTAAAGGGGCAGGTGGAGAACCCGGAGAAGGGAGTAAGAGAAAGATTCTAAGACTAGCACTTTGCTTCGCACAAAAACACACGTTTTGTGAAAGGTGTATCCTCCAGCTAAATGTTGTGTTGACCTCCTTGGGCCCGAAAACCCCAAAAACATCAGTGGTAATAGTTATTAATTTATATTTATTATATTATTGTATATATATACGTGTGTGACTATATATGTGTATTACCTATTTTATATTTATATGTATGTATTTGACCGTGTGTGTATATGCGTACTATACTATAATATATGTATTCTAAATACATAACATTATATTGTAATAAATATGATTAGCAATCTTGTAATTATATAAGGATATGATTGGACCCACATGCTCTGTCTGGTCGGAGTGTGGGGAACCTTAGGGTTGGGGATTCAGTCTTTTGGGGTAGGATATGACTTGGAGGTTATTACAATCTTTTAAAATCAACGTTTATGACTAATTGTTCTCCAAGCTAAATAAAGGATCATTCCGTTCTTCCCTTTCGGAGCACACTTGGCCTAAAATTTTACTGTTCAGAGGATGAAAATTCTTATTCTCCTCCATTCTCATTTTTGCCGTCAGCTTCATATATATAAAAGAAAAGAATTTTTCTTCAAGTTGGAATTCTTCTTCCTTCAAGTTTAAAGATGAGCCTTTGATTAATCTTTGAAATATTAAGAGGAAATTTGGAGAAGCCTTCAAGTAAGTGGTTGTTTCCATTTTACTTTGCCCTTATCGTTTTCAAAAGAAAATTATGAATTTTGTTGGTTGATGGTCATAAAAGAAAAATGATTTGGATTATTAAATGTTGGAAAAATAGCTTGAAATTGCATATTAAGTGGCTATTTTGTGGTACAATTATCAGTGGGGTCCACTTTCAACTTGGGTCGGGTCAAAGTGGATTTGGGTTCTTCGTAGTGAGACGAAGAGATTGATATATTGTAACGCTCAAAACGGATAATGGGTGAATGAGATATTGATTCTCAAAGTAGACCCATTTGAGTTGGAAAATGAAGGGAAAAAGTGAGCTTTGTCCCCACATTGGTTTGGGAAGAGGATTTGCCCCCACTATTTATACATGAGCTCTTTTTAAGCTTGTTGAATTGTATAACATAGAGGCTCTTTCTCGTGCGTAGGGGGGATGCAAATCAAATCTCAGAATGAGATCAAAAAAGCGTGGATTAAGTTTAATCTCGTGTGCGTCGGCACCGTGCAGTGCAGCCACGAAATATTTGAAACTGGTGAAACATGGTTTTTCACTGTTTCGTGTGCCACCTTGGTGGTCACCACGAAAGGAAACAAAAGTTTCACTTTGTTTCACTTTCGTGTGGCCACGAAATGAAGGATGAAACAATTTGCAATTGTTTCGTGTGGCACCTTGGCCAAAACGTGGTTTTTCACTGTTTCGTGTGCCACCTTGGTGGTCACCACGAAAGGAAACAAAAGTTTCAATTTGTTTCACTTTCGTGTGGGCCACGGAAATGAAGGATGAAACAATTTGCAATTGTTTCGTGTGGCACCTTGGCCAAACCGAAAAGTAGTGATAGTGATTTCGGCCTGATGGCCGAAACTACTACTTAGGTCGAAAGTTTGGCCTGAAACTCTTTTTTCGTGACTGTGGGATTTAATTCAGCTGTTATGGAATTAATTTTTGAATTAATTCCAATTTTAATTTTAGAATTAAAAACCCAAGTAAATGGTGGATGTTACAAGAGTTGAAGGGATGCCCCTAAATGCCATAATAAAGGCTATTCACTACTCACTCCCTATATAAGAAGAGGTAGAGTGCAGCCAGAATTTGACTAAGGAAAAGTAACAAGACCACACAACACATGAAGTGTTTTTCTTCCTCCAAAACTCCTGCTTCTACTCCTTTCTTAAGCCTAACTGTGGTTCAAGGCTTGCTCTAGTTCACCCGGGTTCGTTCGTTTGGGTGGCTCAAAACGTCGAAACGTAGCGCAGTTTTATCTGGGGAAACTAGGCCCGCGCTCTAGCAGCTTTTGGGAGGTGGCAAATTTAAGATTTTAAGGAAAGAGTGGTCTCTTGACTCACGCTAAAAACCCTTACCCAAACAGCGAGCCAATCTTTCCTTCCTTTCGATTTTGGATTATGCTCTAAGCAAAAATCCTCCTTTTATTTTAAGTTTTGGTTTGGAATTATAATCTGTGCATTATATAATTCCATTGTTGATATGTATACTATCTTTTCGTAAAGATATTCATGCATATAACCATGGTGGTCTGATTTTTTATATATATATATATATATATTATATATATATTATATATATACTATACATATAATATATATACTTATATAGGTTAATATATATGATATATTATATAATATATATATTTGTGTGTATATAATATATACTCTCAGGAATAATATATACGACATAATATTTTATATACTTCGTGTGTGATATATAATAAATATTATTTTACGATATTAAATCGAATTCTTTGGTTTTTTTTTCATTATCACAACATTAAATAAGCTATTGTGTCTACCTTGAAAATTATGTATGTTAGGTTTGATTAATACTGCTCCATAAATTTTGAAAGAATAGAAATATTATTAAATGGTTATTAAATGGCATTTTTCTTTATAATCTTCTGGTTTTATAAGATTATAAGTAATTGTTCCTGTGGATGCAACGGATAAAAACTTATACAGATATTACGGTAAAATACTTTAATATCAACCTAAGATAATATTTTGTAAAGATATTGAATTGTTGAAGTTATTAAAAAGTTTTTTTTATGTAACGATACTAAATGCATTAACATAGAAAATAAGTTCGTCCCGTAGCAGTTTGAAGTGATAAAGTACGAAACTTTGTGTTCAAGTCAATTTTGTAGGCCCATGGCTAGGGTAAGTACATTTCAGGATATTGTCCTGGATTTTATTTACACAACTATGTGGTCCAATGGTATCTGGATTGGACTTTCATTTGGAAGGTTGTGAGTTTTTGAGCTCCCGTGGAGGTGTTATTAGCCTTTGTCTAACTAAATAATGTTTAAAGTTTATGGCCATTGAATAAATTTCTTCTTAAAGTCCATTCCAAACTCATAGTACCTTCATACCCCAACATGTTCTCTGATTAAGGAACCTCTATGTTGTGCTATAACTATATTCAAGAAACTCTAGCACTTATTATTTTCAAATATTGTTTACAGCAGTCAAGTATAAAAAAAATATGTATCCATCTTCTAAAATATTTCTTACAGCAGTTAGGGGAAAAATTATGAGGAAGATTATTACACTCTATTTTTAATTTTTTTCATAATTATGTTGCAAAGTAAAGTTTGATATCATGTGTTGAACTCCCAAATTAGAAAAATAATATATATTAAAACTAAAAATACATTTCAATTTACACTTTAAAACAGAAATACTTATACAAAACCAATACTAAAAAATTGAATAGTTTTAGAAGACTATTCTTCTTCTTGCACAATACAATCAAAATTTAACACAACTCAAAGCAAAACCAATTTTTTTTTTTAAAATACTAAGTGTCTTCTTCAGTTCTACCTGATTGCTTCACATTGTCAATCACTTTAAACTGGTTGTTCATGATTGCAAGTGTGCTGAACTATTTGCAAAAAACAAATGCCTTGCAAATAACATAAAATAGATTTAACTGCTAATACCATATACTCTCCCTTCTTTAAACCAATTAAGGAACGTTTCAACATGTTCTTTAGAATAAAAGCATGAAGGAATGTTCCCTGAAAAATGTTGAAGTTTAATCATAAAAACAGTATTAATATAACAATACTGCTTACATTCTAATTCTAATAAATCTTAATTCTTATTTAAATCATACCTCTTGATCATGAAATATAACTTTTATACACTAAATTGATGAAGAACTTTTTCGTTCAGAAACTTCATATATTCTCTAACAATACGTAGGGTATTGCACTCTTCGTGTTCATCTAAGAGATTTCACGTGCAACAATGTACAATGGATATATTTTCTGTATTTTTTTATATTGGCGGTCATTCTTTCGGATTGTTTTCACGATTGGTAGTGTTTGTATTGAAGACAAAAGTGATGTATTTATAATTGTTTAGCAGTCTTTTGGGAGAAGAATTGTTTAGCAGTCTGTTGAAATTCATTCGTTTTCAAAAAAAGAAAATGAATCGTTTCGACGCCATTTATTACGCTAATAAAAACCAAGCGTCCAAATTAAATATTACCATTGTACTATGCTTATATTAATAATTTTTTCTTTGGTAAATGAACAGCCGCTTGTCTATATGTATTACTTACTGAAAATCGAAAATTAATTAACTTGCCGCCGGTCTCTATGTATTTTCCATTGCATCAGATTGGTAAATTATTAAATCATTAAATACAATACAATAACTAAAACGCTGTCGTTTCTTGCTGGGAGAAAAAACTATAGGTTCTGCTTTATTATAGTAAAGGATAAAGAATTATTATATTTAACAATATTAAATAATATTTATGTATATAAATATATATTTAATTATTTTGTGGCAGTACGTGAAGGTGGCTTTACAAGAAACAAATAAATATGTGTTTTGTTGGATATATATGTATTTGCCGTATGAAATAAATAAATAAATAATTTCTCTTCTTTAGTATAAATATGTATTACCGTCTATACCAGGACTATGTGGTCTAATGGTACTCGGGTTGGACTTCCATTTGGAAGATTGTGAGTTCGAGTCTCAGTGGAGGCATTATTGCCTCTCTGTGTTTCAATAGGTTGAGAAAGTATATGAACAGATACTACAATGTAATAGAGCTAGTAACATTCAAAAAATGCCCATTTATATTGGCTAAAATGTATTACCGTCTACACCCATTTATATTGGCTATGAGATTTTATGCCCATTTATATTGGCTAAAATGTATTACCGTCTACACCCATTTATATTGGCTATGAGATTTTTATGCCCATTTATATTGGCTATGGGATTTTATGCCCATTTATATTGGCTATGGGATTTTATGCTCATTTATATTGGCTATGGGATTTTGCACCCACTTATATTGGCTATGGGATTTTGCACCCATTTATATTGGCATGGGATTTTGCACCCATTTACATTGGCTATATGGATTTTACACCCATTTATATTGGCTACTATGGGATTTTATACTCATTTATATTGGCTATGGAGTTTTATACCCATTTATATTGGATACGGAATTTTACACCCATTTATATTGGCTATGGGATTTTACACCCATTTATATTGGCTATGGGATTTTACGCCCATTTATATTGGCTATGGAATTTTACACGTATTTTTATTGGCTATGGGATTTTGCACCCATTTATATTCGATATGGGATTTTATGCTCATTTATATTGGCTATGGGATTTATGCTCATTTATTTTGGCTATGGGATTTTATGCTCATTTATTTTGGCTATGGGTTTGATGCCCATTTATATTGGCTATGAGATTTTATATCCATTTATATTGGCTATGAGACTTTATGTCCATTTATATTGGCTATGGAATTTTATACCTATTTATATTGACTATCGGACTTTATGTCCATTTATATTGGCTATGGGATTTTATACCCCATTTATATTGGCTATGGTGTTTTATGCCCATGTATATAGGCTATGGAATTTTATACCCATTTATATCGGCTATGAGACTTTATGCCCATTTATATCGGCTATGAGACTTTATGCCCATTTATATCGGCTATGAGACTTTATGCCCATTTATATTGGCAATGGGATTTTATACTCATTTATATTGGCTATGGGATTTGATGCCCATTTATATTGGCTATGAAATTTTACGCCCATTTATATTGGCTATGGGATCTTATGCCCATTTATATCGGCTATGGGATCTTATGCCCATTTATGTTACCGGATATGTGATTTCGTGCCCATTTATGTGATTGGAGATTTTCCATAAAAACTTGTATTCACTTGAAAAGAGAAATCAAATATTTTAAAAGCACATATCGGTGTTTTAGTAAGTCTTGTGGCTAATTATTATTGTGGTGATGTTCTTCCAAAATGATTATTTGTATGTGGAAAATGAATTAATTATTTAAAGGTACATTTTGATTTGGCGACTAGTGTCGAAGAGTTGAAGAAAGTTTTGTAAGTTTATGATCGAAAAGTTATTTTTGAAAGCAATGTACCTTATTTTATTTCAAATTTTATTTTCGGACAAAGTAACCCTTAGCATGTTTTGCTAATCTCCACGGTTTGTTATGTGTTTCTTGAAGAAAAAAAAAATGTGAACAGGGATTTATGAAGCTTGAAGTGAAAGAGCGCGTTAGAAGAAAAGAGAATAAATGTAATATATGTAAATTGAAGAATTTGACGTTTTGTGATTAGCCTTGCATCTAGTCTTGATAGGTTAGATGTGGGCGATAGCACCTATAAGTGTGTAGAATTTGAATTATGAATTTTAAGACTTGAACTGAAGTACATTTTATAATAAATATCATTTTTAGTAATTCTGTTTATAGTAAGTTTCGAATTGTAATGTTATTTAAGGAAAGTTTTGGAAGTTGAAATTTGGGTTGTTACAAATTGGTATCAGAGCGGTACGAACCTTTGGGATATAGAAAATCTAAGTATGAAATTTTGGAGATATAGAAATAAGTTGAAGTCTAGCTTTATGTTTCGGGGACGAAACATCTTTAAAGGAGGTAGAGTGTTATACCGGTAATTTTAAGCAAAAATATAATTTTAAGGAAATGTTATTTAGTTCACCCTTAAATATTTTCGTATGTTGCCAAAAGAATTCGCTACTGGAAATTATGAATTTCCGACCACCTGAAAGTAATCTTAAATGAAGTTGAAAGCAAAAAGTGGTCAAAAATAGCAACAATAGTTTTTCCCGGATACCAAAAGTGATCGGAACAAGACTTTCGACTAGATTTAAGATCAGTTTCAGGAGGTAAGAAATTGCATAATTTCCTGTAGTGATTTTTGAAAATTATTCTTATAAAAAATTAATTTTTTATATTTATCTATTATGCTAAAAGATAATTTTTTGGTATAGTATTTCTTTACAACTCTGGGCAACAACAATTTATTTTCAAAGCTTTATATTTTTTTTCGTATATATTTATATTTATATATGTTGTCCCAAAGGGGGTGAGGTAAAAGTCTAGGGTGGGGGTGAGGGGGGTGGTGAATAGACGTTTAACGTTTTCGCGAATACAACAATTGTTGAGGCGATAGAGAAACCAAAACTCTTAACTAGATTGTTAGAGTCTTGTACGCAGCGGAATAAATAAATACGAGTTGTGTGATGTGTCAAGTGTATCCACGTGTAAGCGTAAGTAATAAAGCGTAAATGACACAAGACAATTTAATAGTGGTTTAGAGGTGATGTAATCCCCCCTACTCCACTTGTTTATCGTCCAAGAGCATTCACTATATCCACCACTTCTTGTTCCTAGATACAATGAATTTCGTGATCTAGTGTTTGATCACTAAGCCCACACTAATCACGCCTAGTGCCTCCAACACTGCTTCTTCGGATTTCAGATTTCACAGTTTCACACTCCAGTGCTACTCTTTCCCCCGTCGTTCCCATGATCCAGTCGATGTATTCCGTGATCTGGTGCTTTGATAACCAAGCCCACACCAATTCACGCCCAGTGCTCCGACACTGCTGTTTCGGATCTCACAGCTCTGTGTGACAATCTAGGATTTCACAACTTCGTGCTACTTTCCCTGTCTTCGACGTATCTCGTGATCTAGTGCTTTGATCACAAAGCGCGCACTAATCACGCCCAGTGTTCTCCGACACTGCTGTTTCACTTGTTTGTAGAAAAACAAGTTTCACTGGCTTCCAACTTTGAGACTTCTTGAATGGATCTTCAATATGCAGCAAGTCTCTCAATGATGAAGAATTTAAACACTCTTGAATATTTTCTCTTTTGAGCTCTAAGTGTTTTTCTCACTTGAATATTTTATCACTTTTGAGTATAGCACTTGTTCGTATATACTGTTCGTTGCTTGTGTTGGAAGTGCTTTGATCTGCTTCAATTTCATCCTTTTATAGCTGATTTTGAGAAGTTGTGTTGAAAAAAGACAATCTCAAATTTGAATTCTTGTAGCCTTTTGCAGAGGATCTGTAACTTTATCAGAAGATCATATTCAAATAATATCTCTGACATTTGAGATATTTCGGCTGTTGCTTAGCTTTTGGTCATGTGAAGAGACTCTTAAAATATTTCTGATGTAGATCATGTTTTCACGTGAAAGGCTCTAAAATAATTCTGATGCAGATCATGCCTTCTGGACTTCCATCTTCTGTATATTTTAATCTCTGTGGCTACTGATGAAGTTGTTTGTGTTTCGGCCAATGAGATCTCTTGATCTGGTCTCATTTTGATGGTGAGAATTCAATCTTGGATTGAAACTTCATTCCAACTGCATCTCTAACTTCGTCTCCAAGTTCTAATATTTAATTGATTTCGAAACCACTTTTGAAACTTCATCTCCAACTTCGTCTCCTTTCTAAGTTTCGAATTACTTGATTTAATTTCGAAACCTCTTTTCAAAACTTTCAGCTCCTATTTCATCTCTTAGAGCTGATTTAGGCTTCTTTAAATTTGCCTTTATAAAATTGTAGAGAGTGAGTTTTGTTGGTCCAAAAGATGTAAGGTGAAAGTCTACGGGGGGGGGGGGGGGGTGAATAGACTTTCAAACTTTTTCGCACAGCACAACAATTGCTAAGCCAGAGATAAACCAAAAGAGTATGGTGCACAGCGGAAATAAATAAGATAAAGTGCGTGTGAGATGTGAGCAGTATATCTCGTGGAAGCAGATAAAGAGCAGTAAGTAAAGAAAGCAGTAAATAACACAAGACAATTATAGTGGTTCGCGAGGTGGTAATCCTCCTACTCCACTTGCCTTATCTCCAAGAGCAATTCACTAATATCCACCACTTCTTGGTTCCAAGATCACATGAATTCCGTGATCTAGTGCTTTGATCACCCAAGCCACACTAATCACGCCGAGGACACACACTGCTGCTTTCGGGTTCACGCCCGCGCGTTACTATCCCAGGAGTCACGACTCCCGTTACTTTCCCCCATCCTTCCATACTTCCGGTAGAAACTTCCCGGATCAGCTTTTGATCACAAAGCCCAGCACTAATCACACAATGCCTCAACCTGCTGCTATCAGATCTCAAACTCCGTGTGACAATCCAGGATTTCATAGCTCCGTGCTACTTTCTTCCCTTCTCTTGTTTTGTTCCAAAACAAGTGTTGTCTTGCTTCCAACTTCTGAGACTCTGTAGTTGATCTTCAATGATGCGCAAGCCTCTTTGATGAAGATAAACACTCTTGAAAGATTTCTCTTGATTGCTCTGAGTGTTTTCTTTCTTTGAAAGTTGATGGACAATTTTAAATAATTCCTCGCAAGTGCACGAGTCACTGTAACAATAGCGTGCAAAGACAAGGGTCGATCCACAGAGAATTGTACGATGCAATTTAATTAATTTGAAAATAATTGACTTTAATATTTAAAGTGCTCAGAACCAATCAACAACTGATTAATTAACTTGAATGAAAAAGCAGGTAAGAAAATAACATAAGAAAGGCAATTGACGAAACAAAATATAGCATGAAATAAAGACTAAAAACATTATCAAATGACGAAATTCAATACAACTAATTGCAACTCAAATTCATAGAATAGAAGAACTTAATTGAATGGCAAATTACAGACGGGGCAAACTGTCTCATGCAATTTCATCTTACAAAGACTAAATATAAAATAAATTAGCAAAGAAGAAAAATGACGAGAATAGAATTGCTAAGAAAAAAGCTGCTGCAAAATTAATAACCAATTGAAATACTTGTCTGACCAATAAGCCTCCTTGCAATTCTACCAGACACTCGCACCAACCTCGCCGACCAAAGGTCGCCTGGTGCCGCCGAATTAATTTGGCACTGAGGGAATTGAAAACTACCGCCACCACCGCGGACCTAATCTCTGTTCACCGTCGCCGGAATTGGTCCGAGAATCAATTCATGATCCAGGAGAATTAATCGGCTCATTATACTATTACCCCCATCCGTCTCCTCCAAGCTCACACAATTCTCCCGCATCAATCGATCGTCAAGATGTCGAGGGACGCTGCCGGATTCATATTCTTCTGCGATATCTCCCTCTGTTCGGCTTCTTATGTTTCACCGCACCAATGACTTATTCTTCAGTGAAAATAAATTATAATTAAAAGCTTAAATAAATTTTTATACTTAAACTATAATAATAATAATATATAATAATAATAATAATAATAAAATAATAATAAATAATAAGACAAGAAAAAATTGTTTAAAATTTTGTCTGACATTTTTAATAAGAAACCTAATTAAACAAAAACAACCCAAAAATAAACATTAAGTAAAACTACTTATAGCAATAATAAATTGAAAATTAGGATAAAATTATCAAATATTTGAACTTAACTATAAAAAAAAATTATTAAAATAACAACAAAAATAGTGTATTTCAAATCTCCCCACACTTATTATTGCTGTTCCCAAGCAAACACATTATTAAAAAGAAAATAAAATAAATAAACATCAAGCATAAGATCCTTATCCCAAATAGACTCCAAATTTATTACCACCAATGCAAGTAGGCTACTCAAAGAATGTTAAACATTTGACTGAATAAAAACTGAAATAAAGAGAAATAAAACGTGGTGCTCGGTGCCGACACCCCTGTATATTGACTATTACAAAAAACTCAATAGAGAAAATATGAAAATTTCATCAAGTTCAATAAACCAAATTCAGAAATATTCTATCACTGTGCAGGTGCAAAACATGAAGGAAATAAGGATCAGTGCATTTATTAAAATTGAAATGCAATTGCTCGTCTCTTTAAAGTTCACTCATTATTCTTATTTTGACTATTTCCAAGAGCACTTCCTCAAACCTCGCCATTTTACCCCAGACTTGTTTGGGTTTTCAATTTTGTGTGTACTCATAAAACCAGACCCGACACTTATTTATTTATTTATGGTACATGTGTATAGGTGGCTGATTCAGCGGAGTAGAATCTCTTATTTATTGCAAACAAAATAAATAAAACACTCTCATTTATCTTTTTTTTTAAATACTTTTTTTATTTAATTTTTTTTCTTCACTTCACTCATGCCATAAAGATGATCCTTGAACCAACACACTACACCACAATTTATACACTCAAGAATTATTTAAAATTTCAAAAAAAAGTAATTAATGTGAAAACCAACATAAAATTATCAAGAAAAATCATATATAACATATAAGGGTATTGTGATTTTACAAATTTTTAGTTTGATTTTTTTTTGTCTATTTTTTTTTTTTTTTTGACAAAGATATAAAATTAAGGAAATGTAACAACTAGTCAAAGCAGTGTACACACTAAGAGCTTGACAAAACCCACATTATTTCTATCACGAGTATTTAAAAGACTTATAAGGTAAAGCTCAACTAATGCTTAAAATTTTAAAATAAAAAGATTTAAGAAAATAAACATAAGAAAAGTAAAAAGTTTGAAATTTTTCAAATTTTTGTGATTTGTGGGTAAAATCCCTTCCCCACACTTATTTGTCAACCATTGTCGACCAATGAGATGAAAGAAAAGAAGACAAAGAGAGTCCTCCTTGTATTAGTTGGTGTTGTTGAGTGTTGTGTGTAGAGGAGTTGGTGCTCGATGGTTAGGCTGCAGGGTTGGGGTGGTGAGGGGGGACAAGGAGGGAAAGGGAGAGACGTGAAGTTGGGGGAGGGTGCGGGAGGACGCAGCTCGCGCGCGAGAAGGGAGAGGAGTTGTGGGTGGGTGGGGTGGTGTGTGTGTGTGGGAGGAGTTGGGGTGGTGAAGGCAAAGGAAGCCCGCGGCAGAGGGACCTGGTGGGAGGACGGCGGGGGGGAGTGGGGCTGTCCGGGGGAGAAGAAGAGGTGGAGAGCCGGTGTTTGGGGATGGTGCAAAACTTGATTTAGCCTAATGCAGGGGGGGTACAAAAATTCATAAGAATGTTTGAAAACTATGAAAAACATCACAGTATTTTCGGAGTCAAATTGACATTTTTTATGGAATCAGTTCATGCCATTACTTTTGAACATCAATTGGGATTGGTGGCAAATATTCTTTATTATGATAGCACCAAGTTATCAAGCACACAACTTTTGGAGCCTATTTGGAACAAGGAAAGCGCACATAAGGCTTGGATGCATAAAAACATAGGGCTCCAATCCATTCATCAAAATATATCATTTTGGTGCACAGTTTAGGTAATTATTTCAAAATTTTCATCACAAGATTGGGGCCACATTTAGAAAGCAAGATGAGAGGGGTGTATGACAGATGACGATTTTTGCCCTCCCCCCAACACAAATAAATTCGAACTAATTTATGTTTTTCGCGGCCCCCAAAATTTTGGTCCTGGCAATTTGCCGGAGGAACGCAAATCTGCCAATTTTTGCATAGTTACAAGGTCTAAATTGGGGAGTTTTGAAAAGTCACGTACCTCCAAAATTGATCAGTACCCCTAATACTCCAGGACCAAAGTGCAATTTGTTCTAATGTTAATGTTGTATACAAGTGAAGGGTCATCATTTTTTGAGATAATAATATCAACATCATTTATGTTAGAGGGGCATGGTGATTCAATGGGCTCTCGCACCGTGCGGAGTTGTTCTCTATTTACTAGTATGTTGAGGACTTGATCCTGATTTCCTCGTAATTGACTTGCTATGTTTAGATAGCAATAGTCATACTCAGCAGCTTTCTTCGAGATTGAATGCAATCTTGTGCAGTCTATATGCCCAGGGACAGATATACACTTATATATATTTGCAATACATTAATAATAGAGAGATAAAGGGCATATATATATGAAGGTCCATATATAAGCATTAAGCATAAAAGTTAAATTATATAAGCATCTTATAAAAAATTTTTAAAAGGCAGAAAAAAAAAAAAACATAAAAAAAATAAAATTAAATCCTCAAATATGTCAAATTTAGAGGCAAATTGAACTCAAGAACAAATAAATAACTTGTTTATTATTGGCAAGTTCATTTTAGTTCAAGTCGATAAATTTCAGCCCGACCGGTCCAAGTCGTCGCGGTCGCTCATCCTCCGACGGACAGGGCGACTGGCCGCCTTCTCGCTAGCCGATCGGGACTTCTCTAATGGAATTGGGCCCAACGCATATATTATGTGTGTCGCATTTGCCCCAGTTAGAGATGTAGTAATAGGTTGATACCTCAGTATTAGAAACTGTCGGCTTCTCCGCGCCGGTAAGAATGTCGGACTGGTCGAACGGCTTGGCGCGGTGTATTGCGTACTTGCCCGCCTAGGAATTTCAACCCTGATGTCGCCGAAATTTTGCCCCTGAGGTCATCGAATTTCATCTGAACTGAAACATGACTAATGCAATAACAGAGTCATTTACCCCTGTTTTTGTGTGGCTACCATATTGTCTCCAATTTGACATGTTTATGAGAGTTATTAATGGCACTTTAAAAAAATTTAAGGTACGCTAATTAACTTTTATGATTGTAATAATATTAGGAGTCCATATTTGATCTATGCTTCCTCTAACATATATTACATCTCATCCCCAATTATCCATAATTTAAATATATATTATATGTTTTTGCTTTAAACCTGTTTCATTATTCATTGGGAACAAACAAACCCCATTTACACGTACGGTGTTTTTTTATTTTGTTTTTTTCTTTATACTATCTTTTATAAGGATGATGCCTCAATATTAATTGACCCCAATAATGTTAGCATTGCAATAAAATATGTTTCAATTGTCTTAGTCAGATGTATAACGAATTATTTTTCTGTCAGCCAGCTCGAAATCAGCTGGTACCATGCACAGTGAGCCTCGTTAGAACGAAAAGGATGTTTTCCCTACTCAAATTGGGGAGTTTTACCTTAAAAAGTAAAGCCAAGTACTTCATTCTTCCAAATAGGTTGAAATCCGCAATTGAGACTTTATTTGAAATTTTTTTGAATTAAAATATATTAATTTAAAATAATAAACTGTTATGCAAAAGTTTAATTAATCAAACACTTATACTATTGATTTATATATATAGTATGCTGTTTAACAAAATTAAACATTTATATAATTTGAGTTAAACAATATATAGATTAAACTTATAATAAACTAACCTATGTTTATATCAATTGAACCATGGGGCCATATTAATATGTTCCATACCGAAAACTATATAAATCATACAATTGTCTTTTCATATTTTCATGGATAATAAATAATTTTAATTTACATTTGGACTCGTTATTGGCCCTATCTTTATACACAAGTCTTGACCGCAAGAGAAATTTATATATTGCCATTGGCCATATATGCCAAATATAGAAATATAATAGCTCAATGTTGTTTATGTTATGATTTGACCCAATACTTTATCAGCTAAGCTCTGCTAACAATACCAATTGTTATAGCGCATCTCGACCGCAGAGGTTATTTCTTGTAATATTATTAAGATTTATTATTAGATCTATGATAATTCTATATAAATTTCTTTTATGCAAAAATTATAGCTGTCTACAATTTGACATATATATTAATATGTTAGATTTTACCAGTTAACATTTTATTAGTGTCAAGAGTAAATAAAATATGAAAGGCATAAATATAACATATTAACTTATAAAATCCTATAATTAAACTTGATAAATAACTATTAATGACGACACATAATATTATTGATTTAATGAACATATAATAAATAAAATTTAACGGTAAACCACTATATATATACTTAAACTAATATCTTACAATTAGCATAAAATGTTGGACCTATTCCATGGGTATGTAGTACTATTATAGTTTGCATGGCTTTCATAATGGATGATATACTAATTAAATAAGTATGTAAATGATAGATCATAACAGAAAATGTATTTGTCGCATGCGTTCAAATGCGTGTACCTCAGTATTATGGCTTGCTTCATGTTGCGGCTGGCCCGGATCTGCTATTCATTGACGCTTGTGTACCGACTAACCATAGATGTAGGACGTATTTCAACTATAGAGGTCCTCAACGGCATCGTAGGAGTTGACTAATTATTTTGTCCTGGGTTACTTGGAAGATTCTCTTACATCATTGCTCTCAGCCAGACCAACTAGGTAAGTGGGGGGTATTAATGGTAATTGTAGTGGTTATTTTATATCGGTCCTGTCAAGTATACCCAACAGTTGTTTAACCAAAAGACACCAATGAGTGTTAGGAAAAAAACACCACAATGAAATGCAGAATACACCAAAAAACAACAGCAACACCCAAAAAGAAATACACATAAACTCACCACCAATGGTGTATTCTGAACCTAATGTGATGCCTGTTTAAGTCAATACCTAATGGGGTGCGTTCTGGTGATGCTATCTTAATTGTGCCAGGTTTTTTTTGGTGTGCATCTTTCTTAACATGGTGTGTATATTTTGTATAACTTTTAGTGTGGTCGACTGATCCTCAGGAAGACACCACACGAAGTTCTCAAAAAATACACCACAGTAAGATTTAAATAATGCCACCAAATAGACGAGACTAAAACACACAACACTATGATTTTGATTATATTTCTGGATGCCCAATGGAACGGACTTTAATCTTGCAGTTTCGCCGTACTGTGAGAACCGCGCGCGAAAATATCGGAAAAAGCCCCTTGAATTGAATGTGATTCGTTGGAGTTTATCTAATCTAAATGCCTACAATTAACCGCCACCGCCGCACCTAAGTGCACCTTGCCGCACCTTGAACCTTCCCCTCTTATATATATATAGTATATAATTATATATATATATATATATATATACACACACAGATATATATACATTAATATGAATATATATATATATATATATTATATATATATATTAATATATATATGTATTTATATATATATATATAGGTATATATATAATATATATGATATATATAATATAGTATATATTGTATACTATATTATATATATATATATATATATTGTTATATATATTATATAGTTATATATATTTATAGTTTATATATATAGTATATATATTATCATATAATATATATATATATACATTATATATATATATAAATATATATTATAAGTATATATATATATATATATATATATATATCATATTACATATATATATAATAATATCATACATACGATACATACATAATATATTCATACATACATACATATATATATATTATATAGTATATATAGTTATATATATATTATATGTAGGTATATATATACATACCATACATACATACATACATATTAAATATCATGTGTAATATATATGTTATATTATATATATAATATATATATATATATAATATAATATACTAGTAATATATGTATATATGTTTATGTATGTATGTATGTGTATATATTTATATATATATATAATATATTATATATATATAATATAATTCTATATATATGTATATATATGTATGTAAATAATATGTATTTATATATGTTACTTTGTAAATATACTACATCAATTTATATATATATATATATATATATATTATAATATATAAATATATAAATATATATATATATATTGAATGTGTGTGTGTTGGGTGTGTGTGTGTGTATGTGTGTGTTGTATGTATGTATATTATATGTATATGTATGCAATATATACATACATATATATACACATATATACATAATATATAATATAATATATACATTATATACATATAGTATATATCATACATACATTATATATTATATATAAATATATTATATTATACATACTAATATATACTATGCAGCCAAAGCTGAATATAATGGTGCAAGCCATCTAGAAAGCATGAAGTTTTTGATCTAATGAATGATTTTGAGATGGGTTTATTGTTTATAAATAAATCAATTGTTTTTCAAAGTATATGCTAGAATGCTTTACAAGGTTGAGTGTGGTTATACTTAGCTTCGTGCTAATGGGTGTTTTTTTTATATTTGTCTATGTGTTTGCTTGCAAAAATTCCTTTCAGGTGGGCCCCTAGCAATGAGAAGAGATCGCGTTAGATTAGTCTCGTAGTTTGAGATGTCTAAACTCTAGTTTTATTTATGATCATGTTATGGATTTTAGACTTATTTTGATATTATGGTTTTGAGATGTTGTAGACTTTTGGGTGATGTTTTTCCCCCTTACGTTTCCAGTATCTTATTTGGATGCCAGACTTTTATCTTTTCTAGTTTTACCCATTTAGCTGGCAATTACCATGGAGTGGTGGTTGGTGGCGGTGAAACTCCCACTAATCATCTTTTAGTTTTCCGCTGCTTAGTGATGTTACTACTGTTTAGAGTGGTGTTAAGAGTTAGAAAAGTGGGGTGTTACAAGTAGCCCACCGGCGGGAAATCCGGTAGGAGGATGTCCTCCCGCTGTATTGCCCGCTGATACGGGCGGTGGAGTTATTTTGTAGGTCTCCGTTGGTCGTTTCTCCGTGTTCCATTGTACCAGTTTGATGTTTATGAGTCTAGTGCGAGTCTTAGGTACCGTAGTATGAATTGTGAGTCGTGTCTTTGCATGTGGACCATACTTGTATCGTGTGGTGTCAGAGTATCGTGTAATATTGGTGTTTATGAATCTTGTGTTCGCCTTGAGGTCACTTGTTGTTGAGAGTCCAATATGCATGATGTGCCCTTCCCTGATATCCCTTATGAAGTCGTTGCAAGTATTGTTTATTGTGTTTTGTCCATGATGAAAAAGATATGAGATTGGCGGAAAAGATATGTTGGCGGTTTTGATGCACTGCGCGTTCTTGTGTGTGATGGTATTGCGGTACTTGTGTGTGATTAAATGGCATCGCGGATGCTAAGAGATCGGTGGTCTTGTTGGCGGTTATGTAGGCGGGGAGCATGCAGTGCTCCAGAGGGATAAGGATGTGGTGTGTAGGGTGGCTTGGAGGTATAGGTTGGAACTGATATAAGGTTGGAGAGGCGTAAAGGTTGGAACTTGGTATAAGGTGGACATGTGTTTGTTGTTGTTGCTTGTTATTGTGTGTCGTAATGTCGTCTTGTCTTGTGGTCGTAGTTTGCATGCTAGCTAACGTGTCCTTATGTGTCTCGTCTTGTCAAGTCTGTTGGTGTGTCTTGAGTCTTATTCCTAATTTTAAAACTAGAGTTGTTTAGGACTATATTTATAGAAGTATGGATGTAGGTCGTCGAGACAAGTTTTCGAGGTTTGGTGGGAAAAGTGAAGGGGTAATTGTTGATGAGGAAGGGTTGCGGCGTATTTGCGTACCGGACTCTGGCGTTGAGGAGCTTCTGCAGCAAAATAGCGTCTTTTATGTGTCTTGTTAGGGATGGCAATGTGCCCTGTCCCCGTCGGGGATTCCCGCCCCCGTAGGGGACGGAGACGGGGACTTTTTTAAATTCCCGCCGGGGACGGGAATACCCCTCCCGCCTCGCCCCGTCCCCCGATAATTAATAAATATATATATATATATAATTAGGAATTATATTAGGAATTAGGAAGTTTATTAGTAATTAGGATTATATTATTAGTAATATATAATATATAATATGTTAATACAGTATTACAGTAAGAAAGTTAGGCAGTTAGCAAATAAGCAATTAGCAAGGTAAGCAGATTCGCAGAAGCAGTAAGCACAGCAGCAGTCTTCGACTCATCGTCTGTAATTCGTCGCCGGTCAAAATTCGATGAAGCTTCAGTCCCTTCACACCACAGGTAACAGGTAAGTGTTTAACAGTTGAAGAATTACTAAAATGAAGAATAATTCGATGAAGCCTTCAGTCCCTTCACAACCACAGGTAACAGGTAAGTGTTTAACATTTGAAGAATTACTAAATGAAGAATACACAGCATGATCCTCCATGCTGTGTATTTTTTTTTTTTATTACAAAGGAAGGGGAATACCCATACAATCTATGCCTACATTGAGGCTTGAAACTAGACCTCCCAGATAGGGGAGCAATCCGATACCAGTGGACCACAAGCCACCGTATGCTGTGTATTTAATGATCATTATGCACTGTGAATATTGAATTTGTATATATTGAATTAATTAGATTATTAGATTATTAGATTATAATCATTATATTAATGTTGATTACAGTAACTAGTCGTGTTATAACACTAATATATTAATATCTTTGTATTGCAAAACAACGTCGTTTATGTCATATGATCAAAATAATAAACTGAAATTGACACAGATACCCTTCATTTAGACAGTCAACTAACGAGACAATAGACGGGACTAAAATTATCCTCGTTACAATA
>VALG01011548.1:0-40678 GCA_009835305.1 Ipomoea purpurea
ATTTCAATTTACTAAATATTACTAAAGAAATTGATAAATTATCAATAGAAATATTAAACTATACTTAATGTTTTAAATAATTAATTTTTTGATAATGTATATATATATAACAAAAAGATTAAACTTGTTCAATAATTTGATTAATTTAAAATTGAATTACCATGTAGGTGAATTGTTACCTAATCAACAAATTAAATACTTTGATTCTTTCAATTAATTGGTCAATATTATGTTAAATTTTTATGTTATAATTTAATACAACTATCTTGTACAAATTTGTACTAAGGGGGTGACACTTAATGTACAATAATAAGCTAATGTTATTAGGAGTAACAATTCAATTAAAATTGATTAATTTTGATTCAAACAATTGAATTTTTATATTTGAGAATTGTTATCGATCTAATCAACAAATTAAATTTAACTTTTAACTATTGATTATTCGGCATTAACCAAATTTTTATTATATAATTTATTTTATATTATAAAATATTTGATAAATCATATTGTAAAAATTTTACTACGCTATATTGGATATCTGTGAATGTACAAATTGTAGACTAATATCGTTAGGGTAGTCATTCGAATAATTTGATTAATTTTGAATCGAACTTTGTGATGAAAACGCCATATTGATAGCAGAACAAGCAATCCTAGGAATTGATGTGACAAATTAGTAAAATAAGTGATAGTGAACTTATTTGTACAACAAAAATTTAAAAGTGTGATTATAAAATGTATTTTCACAATTATATTCATATAAGACACTAAATAGTTCCTTTTAAATTGCCACAATATTTTAATAACCTAGTTCACACTAAATTACTTGACATCAACTCGAATGCAATTTTAGTGGCAAACATTTGATTACAACATAACTTCACATAATATTATCTATTTAATTATAGTGACAAAGTTATTGTATGTAACAACTAATTACTCGTCACAATTATCATAAATTAGTGACAAAACTTGAAATAAACATAAATATTGTCACAATTTAGTAATTTTTGTTACGGAATTATAGAGCATCACAAATATTGTTAATAATTTCATCACAAAAAGTGATAATATTAGTAACAATAATATTTTTCTCACAATTGTTTCTCATTTATGATGGTACTAACCAATTGTATTTTTATTGACAAGAAAAGTTGTCACAAATATTATAAATAAGAGTGACCAACAACTATTTGTCACAAAAAGTATACAAATTTGTGTCCACATTATATTTTGTCACAATTACATTCGTTTTCGCATTAATTATAATGTCGCCAAAATGCATATACATTTACTGACAACAAATAGTGACTACATATGTTACGACACTATTATTCTAGTAATAGTGACAACTTATTCGTAGCAAATACTTTCTTGTCACAATTATCATACTATTTGTGACTAAAAAAAGGTTATCACAATTATCTCATAAAATAGCGTCAAATTATTTTTTTGTCACAAAAAGGATATTATTCGAGACTAAATTATAAAGTGTCACTAAATGTCTTTATTCTTGTAGTGACATAAAATGAGATAAATTGAAGAAATATTATTCTTGAATTTGTTACAATATAATCAACTATCCAATGGAGAAGAAAAATAATTGACCTAATTATCTGAGAAGACAAACATACTGTGGATGTCTAATCACATAGTTTTCAAGAACAATTCTCACTTTTGATGAAAAGGATTAGTGTCTCATCAGTAATCACGCTAGTTTTTCAAGAACAATAATTCTCACTTTTGTTGAGAAGGATTATCTTCATCTTTAATTTCTAGGATAATGCAAACTCTAAGATGCTCTTATACTTGGAAATTCCTATGAATATCTCCTATGTCATAAGCATTTGCCTTTCTTATCTTATTAATAACCTTATCGTACCACTTTTTATCATGTTTTTCTTTTTTCTTGGATTTATCCAATCCCTATTATTTTTTTTTAATTCGTTTCAAACAATAAAAATTATTATTTAGTACCATAATATTTATAATAAAAAATACACATACATTATATTGAGAAAAAAAAAAATCAAGACATCAATAAGATAAACGAAAATGAAGAAGATTATTACATGATCCAAAGTTTACGTCTACAAGAGCCAATGAAATTTTTTATTAATTGTAATGATAAAACATCTAGGTTACAAAAATCATATTTATAGACAATCCAAAAGTACATTTACGATATTACTCATGTATTATATCATGGGGGTGTTGTCCCAATGCCCACGGATCTGTTTTACTATGTTCTAACACATATTATCTTCTCATAACACACACACAACACCACCAACACACCACACACACACACACACACAACACAACCACACTCAAACACCCCACACCAACATATATATATATATATAGACATCCACATCACATTATAAGTTTCAATACAAACCGCCTTAAGAATTGAAAGTGGATAATCATATTCAAACTGAAATAGCAACCTATAAACTACATTATCATAATTAACCAATCATATCAAAACACTAACCTAGTAATGAAATTCCATTTGCTCATTTAATTTAGCCACTACCATCCGGGTGCCATCACTCCACTAGATTCCCCTACTCCAACTTCAATTCAACCATCATCATATCGCGGCCAACTCAAATCTCTAAAATCAGCTTCAATTTAATCACTATCAAGTATCGTTGCCCATCAACTTGAATCTCCACCTCACCACCAACGCCAATTTGTTTACTATCGCTCATTCTAAACAAGATTTTTTATCTACTCTTTTTAGTTAGACCACAAGTTTATCAAATTAGAGTACACTAAGATCTCACACATCAAGACTTCAGTCTGTGTCGAGTTAGATCTCAAAAGGTGAAAAAGTTTTATCTTATAAACTTTTAAAGGTAGATGCATCTTTAATGTTCAAACTCAAGATAGTTATTAGAGATATATATTTTGACATCAATTAAAATTTGAATTACATTATAACGTAACTAAAATTAAAATTGGTAGCGAGATTTCATGTTTAATATGTTATCTTTACTCTCAACAAACTAAACATCTAACATAATGGTGTCATTATATTTATATATAATATATATATATATATGTATATATATATATATACATGTACTATATATATAATATGGAGGTTGAGACACAATACTTGAGGAGTCATTAAATTGGGTGCAAATTTTCCAACTACTTGTCTTGGACGATATAATAGCGTACAATGTTTTTGTCCATTTATTTGTTATATATCCTATATAATATTGTTGAGATTTATATATGTGTCATAGTTCCCTAGCTAGCTAATTTTGTGGGGGCATATTCTTGATAGTGATGTAAACCTAAGAATAGGATTTAGGACCACATGGTCGGGTACCAGACGAAAAGACAGCACTTCGCTTTGAGAAACCTAAGTTTTTTTTTTCTTTGATAAAATTAATAAAGGTGATCGAGTTTCGCAATGAATGAGGCTACCAACACTAGAAAAATGCCAGCTTAAATGGTATTTTACACATAAAATATAATGTTAAAATTGTATATATGTTGTCACCAAAGGAAGCATAATTTTGTTACCAAAAAATTAGAAATTTATTAATACTCTTTTTATCAAACTTGTCATACAAGATTTTATAGTGTGGTTTTACTTCTCATATGTAATTTGAAGACTATTATATTCTAGTGAAATTTACTTAGTGCACCTCATCGGATAGTGGTTGCGAGTTCTTCTTTTCATAAAAAAAATAATAATAATTGAAAAAGTTGGAGTATTTTTTGATGAATAAATTAAAATGGAATGAGAAAAAAAAAAAAAAAAAAGGGTAAGCACTCCTTTTATACTAAATGTCTTTTTATACTAAAATTTCAACAATCTGTGCCTTGAATATGACATGAATTATGTATATAAAATTACCGGCCTCAAAACGGAATGAAAACTGGACATACAATTCGACAAATTCAAATGTAAATTGTGTAATCAATTTTTGTTCATGTATAAAATGTTTAGCTTAAGAAAAAGAAAAAATTACACTTTATATGAGTATTGGGGTCTTGTTAATTTCAATACTCGACTTTAAAAACTAACTATGCAATTTTTAACACATTTAATCTACCTCCAAATCACTGGTTAAATATCACTGAAAAAATATAAACCATTTTTAATTAAATATCAAACGTGTCTCGATAAAAATTGACTAATGTACATTAATAAAAACAATGGAAACATAATCAACAAAAACAAAATTAAACAAAATGAGCCCACACTGTGGACCAAGGTTTACATTACAATGTGAACCATTAATAAATATTCAATTTTAATATACTAAGATACATTTGTATATCAAATAATGAACATTCATAACTCAATAATGTACATTAAAAAAATAATGATTGACTCTAACATAAGAGTGTAAGTGAGTAAATAAGCTACTTGGGCTCAATTCAACGAATGCTCAAATTTGATTCCGTTATTGTCAAACTGTACTCAAGTTTGAATAATAAATCAAGATGAATTTAAACACAATACAATAACAAAAAAAAAAAAAAAAAAAAAAAATCAAGATGATTTGATATTTTGGCTCAAACACTATAATCTAATTGAGCTTTGATTTTTGAATCGAGTCGAATTTTAAGTTTTGATTATTTTAGCTCAGTTCAACTCAATTACACCCTACTTAATTTTTTTAATTTATTTTTTTTAAAAAAATCTGAAGGCCAGTATGCATTATTGAATGAATTAGCTGAAATTTGAGTTTTGATTATTTTTAGTTTAGTTCAACTCAATAACACCCCTACTTAAAGTAAAAAGTTTGTAAAGCCAATATGCATTGAATGAATTTGCACAATTTTTTTTTTAATGTATATTCCACAAAAGACTCTAATTTCTACTCAATAACTTTCAAATTGCATTATATTAATAAAAGTAATGCTATTCACCCTTACCGCTTTTTCCATAATTCTTTACAATATAATATCTGTTCTATATATTTTTTGAAATATTTTCAGCTTAAAGAATCTAAACCTTACCACAAAAATTCGTACCTAATTACCTATGACCATTCATTTTAAAATGGTAACCACGTCATGATGTAATTTAGGAAAGAAAAATTTACAACAGCTAAAAAATATTTGCGTATTAATAACATGAAAGAGATGATTCTTATAATTTCCTACCTGCATGACACGTGTAATAAGAAAATCATTGTGAGAACAAAAATGCAATTAATTCTAGAGTATACATCAATAAGTTTTGACCGGGGCTTTTTAAATGGACCACAGACACATTCATATGATTTAAGGCCAGCAAATTATTAATGGGAGAGTTCAAAAAAAAAGAAAAAAAAAAGGCCATCAATGCATCATGCATGCAAACAACACACAAGATCTTTTCAAAAACTAATATACCTAATAGCAGCCCCATAGCCAGCACTTTTTGGACCACTATAAGCTTCCATCTTTAGGCCAATGAAAATGGTGCCCCCCTCCCCACCCCCCCATCCCCACCCCCACCCCCTTCCATAGCCTATTGAGCAAGAAGATTATACAACACCAAACTTGTTTTTGGTGAATTTCTTAATTGCCTACCTGCCTACCTAGTAGGTTCTTATGCTCTTGTAGGACATCTACACCCTTGCTATTGTAACCTAGCTCTTCCCACATTTGTGAAGATGAACAACTAGCTTTTATGTCCTTGTGTATACATATTTTGGTACTTTCATATATATAAGAGGAATTTGATGCGATTCAAATTTTGTTATGTTATTTTTAAAATAGTATATTTTATTAACTTATTAGACCATCTCCAACCTAAAACACCAAATTTTACACTAAAAGGAATATTCTCAGCATATTCTTACACCAAATTTTTTTCATCTCCAACCCATTACACCAAATTCTGCACTAAATTTTTTTCTTTCATTAAAATAATTTATTTTCTCATAAATTAAGACTTTGTATTATAACTTTATATATTTTAATATAAAATATAATTATAATGCAAATATTATAAGTATTATAACTTTAAATATATGTTAAAATTATATTTATGTAATTTATTTTTAATTAATTTATGTTCAATATTAGTCTTATTTTAATCGTCTTGATAAGATCTTTCAAATGATATACTTTATTTTTAATAATATAAAATTATATTTAATAATTTAACAAAGTATATAAATATATTAAAAAAACAGGACATAAAAGGAATTAAGAAAAGAAAGAAGGGGCAAAATGGAAGGAAAATACCCCACCAAATTTGCCGCAGATGAACAGTGCAGCGCCATATTTGGCGCTGCACTGTTCATGCTGCGCCAAATTTATAGCGGGATGGCGCAGCATTGGAGTAGGGGCACGCCATTTTTCCACCATTTTGGCGCAATGCGTGCCCCTTGGAGATGGCCTTACATATCTTGAGTTTTAATGTATTGTTTAAGAAAAAATATTTTTCGTAAAATACAGGCAATTAAACATTTTTTTAACATCAAGAGGAGGGCGAACCCCATAGGAATGAAATGAAAAACTACAAAAGAATTACTCAATGTTGGAAACCACCATCCTTCTCCAGGGAATTCCATAAGGGTCGTTGTACAAAATGCTCTTTGAATTGATCGAATATGACTTTAGGCCGCCCCAAATAGAAGTTTTGGTGCAATTTTTTAAAAAATAAGATTTATATAATGTGGAGGAGAGAGGGAAAACATTCGTTTTTATAGAAATATATGGGACCCACCAAAGAAAAACATCATTACGCGCCCTGGTCGAAGCATAGCGCTTAGCCGGGCACATTAATGCCGCTTTTTTCTTTTATTATTATTATTATTTTTTTTTGTTTTCAACTTTTTTTTCATTTCTTTTCCTTTTTTTTCTTCCTTCTGATTTCTCTTTCCTAATCATACATACAAAAATTCTTTAAAACTAAAACTATTGAGGATGCTCTTATGTCCATTGTACTTTTATCCTTTATTATATTCCTTATTTAATTTTTGATTTATGACTAATCAATAACGTTTTTCCTTCTTTTTATTTTATTATTATTTTATTAATTTTTTGGTGAAAATACTACAGCTCCGTTTACTTTAATTATTCATCTCTCTTTTATGCAATTATCTATTATCTATTGCACTAGTTTTCTATTCTCCACCCCATTTCTATTTTTTTTTTAATTGGAGAAATGTACGAGTAAAACACATTTAATTTTTTCTCCATTTTCGTTTCTCTAGAAAAATATAATTTTTTCCAATAGTAAATGCACCTACATGTTTTTTTTTTCATTGCTAGAAATTATGTGTATATATGTATATATATATGATGTTTTTGGAAAAAAGAACTTCAATGATTAATTCAGAACACCTGTTTCTTTGAGCTTGCCCAAATGAAAAAATAAATTTCAATAGTCGCCTCATTAGACCTCACATCTTTTGGTATGGTTAAACGATCCTCTTGTCCTGAAGTTCTTTGTAACGTTGTAAAGTTTGCTTAACTCTTTGCGCAATTTCATAATAAATTGAAGTTATAGGTTATACGGACTTGAACCGTAGACCTTCTCGGCTATTACTTCCAAACAAACCATGAAACGTATGGCTTGCTAATTCGTCCCAATAGGTCAACCTTATAAGGATTTTAGAACAATTAGAAATTATAAAGAATAAATATTCCGGCAATATATATATATATAAATATAGTATATGAATATATATATAATACATATGTATATAGTATATTAATATATATACATATACATATACATATACGACACACCACACACACATACATTATACATATACACACACAGCACAGCCACCAACACACACACGCACACACCACCACACACACCACATATATATAATATTAAATAGTAAAACTTACGTATAATATAAATGTACTAATATAATATATATAGGGAAGGGTTCTCGTGCGGATATAGCTTCCCGTAGCGGTTGTGCGGTTAGATCGTGAGTCGTTGATCAAATCTAAATCAATGGCTCAAATCAATGAAAATTTAAAAAAAAAACGCGTGTTGAAGAAAGCCACGCACCTTAAGTGTTAGATCTTAAGCACAAACTCACGCACATTAAGTACAAAACCCACGCATAATAAGTACAATCTCACGCACATTAAGCACAAAACTCACGCACATTGTTGGATTGTGCTTATGCGTGAGTTTTGGTAGTTTGGTTTTGGTAGACGCTTTTGGTCAGTGACGCTTTTGGGTCATGTTAGACATGCTGCATGCTTCTTCATCCACACCATTTAAGCACAAACTCACACATTAAGATATAAAATCACACACATTAAGTACAAACTAATGCGACATTAAGAATACAAAATCCACGCACATTGTTTGGACAAGAAGAAGCGCTTTTGGTAGACGCTTTTGGTTTTGGTAGACGCTTTTGGTCATTTAGACGTGCTGCATGCTTCTTCATCCAACACACATTAAGCACAATCTCACGCACATTAAGCACAAAACTCACGCACTTTAAATATTAACATACGCATATTATATACAAAACGCACGCACATTAATCACAGAACCCGCTTAACGATTATGTTGACCTAAATACAAAAATTACAAAATTGGCCACGGGGGTTTTTTTATATTTTTTTTTTTAATTTTGGTATTCCTGCACGTTGATGTTAAGCGAAGATCATGACCCAGAATTAGGCCGCAAAACGACCTGAGGGAACCTAAGCCGCAAACAGAACCTAATATTATATATAATACTAATATATATATAATATATAATTATATATATAGTATAAAATTATATCATATTATATATATATATATAGATTTTGAATCCGGTGCCAACCCCTAGGTAGATGAGGTTTTTATCGTGATCCATAAATCCTGGTCGTTTGATTTCATTTTTACTAACGATTGCAGATTTTTTACAGTATGGCACGCACTCATCTTCGTATAGGAGCACCCTCCATCATAAACTCCATAGTATGATAGTGATCGACATACTCTTGTCGTTCACACTTCATAAATTTAAAGGCTCACGCACCCATACGGGCGCAATACATTGTACCGTCCAACGAAAAACGAGAAAAAAAAAAAAAAAAACCCGTAATTAACAAGCCTACTATCCACACTTGTCAACATAACTCTCTCTATATGCACCCACCTGAACACGGCACGGCGGCTATGCACATCACATAACTATCTACTGCGTCCACTACCGCAGCAGCCCCACCACCCCTCCCACACACCCACAAATCTCCGGATTAATTCCCCAATAGACCACATATGCACATTAACGCACCGTCCAGTAAGTAGACCATACTGTACTGGTCGAAACCTTGAAGTAGTCTGGCTCGCTCATTTTCTATGCACTCACTGGCCCCTTCGTTTCTGTCTCAAGAGCTTGTCACAAACAAAAACGAGGAGCCTCACGGTCAGATCAACAGCCTCTGGAGAGGAGAGGAGGTATTAATTTCATTTAAAGAAGCTGCCTAATATATGCTTCACATTGCATTCAGATTTCCATAAAAACATAAATATACAATTACTTTATCTCTTCTCCATTGGGAAATGTCCTTAAGTTACTACTTTACAATCTCTTAACAATGCTCAACCATCTCTGAAAAATAAATCATGGATATTCAGGGGCTCATGGTCTCATCTACTATAGGCCGGGTTGCACGATTCGGCCTATAATATATATAATATATATATAGTATAGTATAATATATATATATATATATTATTATACATATATATATATATAATAATATATACACCACACACACACACACACACATAAGCTAACATAAAATAATATATATATCTTTAAATACATTAGATTAAATGACAAAATTTATAAATATCCAAGGTTATCTTACATAATCTCATAATAGGGGAGATAATGTTCCCTGGAAATGTTATATTCCTTCAGAGAATATGAACCCAACATAAAGAATTTAAGCTCGAGAATGTCACATTTCCTTGGTTATGTAATATAACCTGAACCAAATGCCCCCCCTTAGTTCAATTTGTACCACCCGCTTCTTAGCCTTTCATCCCCAACCTGACAAATTATTGTGTGGACCATGATCCACATGATGTTGTATGGACCATAAAAAAAGTACATTCTTAATGTACTAAAAGAAACATTATTTGTGTACTGAATATATATTTAGTATTCAAGAAATGGTGCTTTTCCTGAAAATAAAGTACATTTTTAATATACTAAAAGTATATTATTTGTTACTAAATATAATTATTTTATAATATACTAAATATGGTCCACAACAATAATGGTTGATCCAATTATACCCTTCTTCCTTAACACTTTTATGTCCACTTATTATTCCATGGACCATTATGGCCCACACAGCTAAATAAAAAGTACATTCTTAATATAGTAAAATATATATTATATCTATAAAGTGCATTATTTGAATATTATAATGACATTATTTTATATACTATCAAACTCATATATCTCAGCGCTTATTTTCTAATTGGTCACCCATCTGTGATTGTTAGAGTTCTTTGACTATCTAGTTGTCATATCATATTTAAAACCAATTGGTGATAAGTAAGTGGACATTAATCATTTAACCAAATCTTCATGGTAAGCCATGACGCCATGTCTTCAATCGAGCAGGGGCTAACTCGGCCAACGCCGGCCGAACACCCAACACAAATAATGGACATTCAATACACAAATAATGTACTTTTAGTATATTAAAAATGTACATTGTATTCATGGTCCGTGCAAAAATAAAATTTTAACTTTTATGTTTGAACTAGGCTCCTATCGGCAAATTATTCTGTAGACCCGGATCCACCTTGTAAGGTGGACCGGATCCAAAACACACAATTTATATACTGAATATTTACATATACATACTGAATATTCACAATTTTTTATATACTAAATGTTCACAATTTATATACTGAATATTTACAATTTGAACTGTGAACATTCAATATGTAATTGTGACATTCAATATTAAAATTGCATATTTTGACTCGAGTCTAACTTGCAAAGTGGACCCGGTCCATGACATAACTATTGCCTCCTATCTTTCTTGGTCCCAAAAAATACCAGTCGTTATGCGTTGGACCCGTGTCCAGCTTGCATGCTGGACACGGGTAACAGTGCCGTTAGGCACTGTTAGTCTGTTATTTTTTTTATTTTTTTATTTTTAATTTCAGACTGCTCGTTATAGGAGTATATGTTATAATTTTATTAGCTATATGTTAATAAAACTATACATTCATAACTCATACATTGTACATTCAATCTATAACTGTACATTCATAACTCCATACGTACATTCATAACTGTAAACTGTACATTCATAACTCCATAATTGTAGCAATTCATAATTTTCGAAAGCTCTATGTTCACAATTTTAGAGCTCTATGTTCATGAATTTTATCACTATATGTTCATAATTGTAAAGTTCATAATGTCAACTATTTGTTCATAACTCTATAACTGTACATTCATATCCATAACTGTACATTACAATTTTAAAGCTCCATGATCATAAATTTGATCACTATAAATGTTCATAATTGTAAGTTCATAATGTTAGAGCTTTGTGTTCATAATTTCATAATTTGCATAACTGTACATTCATAAGACATAACTGTACATTCATTAACTGTACATTCATAATACAAAAAAAAATAACGCCGTTAACGACAAAACCGCGCAATTTTTTTTTTTTTAACTAAATGACGCGTTTTTTAAAAAACGACGTCGTTTTGGGCCCGTGTCCACAATTTCAATGTGGACGCGGTCCAGGGCATAATTTGCCAAAAAATACTTTCCCAGAAAATATCTTAAGATTGGATTGGGCTTTTGGCATTTATAAACGGAAACTAAAGAGATGTGGCCCAATGAACGGGCCTATGAAATGCACAAGCCCTAATCCGTAAACACCACTACATCAGAAAACCTGAGCAGAACCCTAAACCCTAACCTATAAATGTCCTGCGACATCTCCATCTAACTTCGCAAAGTCTGGTTTGGTTTACAACGATCCTTTCTGCGATCTGGTAATGCATGTTTCTGTGTTTGCATTTAGATGTTGTTTTAGTGCACCAAAATAGCCCTTTGCAACTTTGAGTTCGTGGTTGTAAAGAAAGTTCGAGTAAAGGGTAGGTGCAAAATTTACAGTACTTGGCAGATCTTTGGGCTGGCTTGTAGATTCTTGTTTCAGTTTTGATTTGTCAAAGTAAACAGCTTTTGTGAAGTAGCTATCAACTTTGAATTCTTTTTAATGCGTATTTGTGAAGTTACTGTTGACTTTCTAGGTTAAGCAAAGTGATGAGATCATAAATCAGCTGAATTTCTCAGTGTGGAATAACTCAGATTATTGGCTTTCAAAGTTCTCTGATTGCTCTGTCTAGCCTTCAAGTGGTGTTTGCATTAAAGATGGCATTTTTTTTAAGAGATAGGTTGTAATCTTGATAAGTTATTGGTGTGGATCATTTATTTTCAGATTTTAGGTGGGTCATTTGTTAAATTGTTGCTAAAGAAACTGGAAGCATTATCTGTTGCTAAAGATACCCATTCTAAAATTAATGATTATAATGTTTGAGAAGTTACAGTTAACACATTAAATTTCTTTGAAGTGGAATTATGGCACCAAAATACATGGTCTGTTTATTTATGTTCATCAGACTATACGAGCATGGTGCTACATTAAATTTCTATATACTATTTGCCATTTGACCTTTATTATATATCATTTGGCTGATGTATCCATGTATTGTGTAATGAAGAAGTACAACTTGCTGTTGATACTTGAATGAGTTATTTCTATTTGAGTACCAAGTCAAAATATTTGCTCTTTTAACAATGTTATTTTTCGTTGAATATCAGATTCTTTAAATAATGCATTTGGTATTGGTTGTGGTGCATGTTGTATGATAAGTCTTTTGTGTTTCATTGTATTATGCTTGCTAAAAGATTTGTTATGTGTGTGCCTGTTTCAAATTAAGGGTTGTATCAATTTGGAATAATGTTGGGGAGAAATATATGAGCTCTAATATTTGGAGGATTTGGACTTTGAAGGAGTTTTAGCAGGAGTAATGTTTTCAAAGTAACTTTGACTTTTGTCAAATAAACTATTATATGAAAAGGATATTATCTCTTTCATGTAGTCTTGGTGTTTTTTTGCAAGAGGTCATAGTTACTATGATGATATCACTATTGTTTGTCTACATTGGACTTTTCAGCATTTAAACTAAAAGGAAAATGTCTAATGAATGTGTTTTATTGTGTCTTTGCCCTGGAATGGAGGAGAGATGTTGAAGCTTTGTTAGTGGTTGATTGAGTTTATTGCCTAATACAATTGGACTAGGAGAGGCTAGGTAGGTAGGCACACAAGTGGGTGAAAGACTATTGGGCTTGGAAAGAAAGAGAGGTGTGGGTTTTCTTTTCAAGGCCAATAGTTGCCCCTCCCTCCCTTGTGGGTCTACCTTCTTCCTTCATGTCTTCATGTCCAATTTTGAAGGTTTGACTTGTGTGGATTTCTGATGTTGGTTGGAAATGAGATTTTAGAGTTTCCTAGCTCTTTGGTAGAGGATGGCACCAAGTGTTTCTTTGTGAATATAAATTTGGGTTATGCCTTAAAAGGCTATTGAAACTTCTAGGTTTCAGTTTGATGTGGTTGTGGTATTGCAAATTATATGTTTTTATTTTTGATTTATGATTACACTTCTTGCAAATTTGCATTTTTTGCAAAAAAATTTGAAATTTGTTTGCAAATTTTGCAGGCTTGCAATGGGTGAATTATAAAATAAAAATAAAAAATTTCATCATTGCAGTAAATTGCAACCTATCTTTTTTCATGTTTGGATTTGGCATTTCTTAATTTTGCCAGGATTAAACTCCCTAAGATTTTGAACTAAGGATTTGCAATGCTGGTTGGAAATGAGAATTTGGCCTCTACATCATTAAGATAAGATTTTTGAGTTTCTAGTTTCAAGATGAGGCTACGAGTCTTATTTCTTCTAATATAAGATTGGTTTAAGGATAGGCTATCAACACCTCTAGATTTCGGTTTAATGTGTTTGTGGTAATGCTAATTATATATGGTTTTTATTTTTTCATTTATAATTACACTTATTGCAAGCTTTTTGATTTAGCAAACATTTTGAAATTTGTTTGCTAATTTTGTGAGCTTTGCAATGGGTGAGTTATAAAAGAAGAAATAAAAAATATCATTACTGAAGAGCTTTAGGCTATCCACACCTCTAGATTTCAGTTTGATATTGCTGTGGGTACTTCAAAATATATATGTTTTTTATTTTTTCCATTTATAATTACACTTATTGCAAATTTGCTAATTTAGCAAAAAAATGAAATTTATTTGCTAATTTTGCAAGCTTGCAATGGATGAATTATAAAATAAAAAATAAAAAAATATCATTAATTAACAGCCTGGGTATCCACACTTTTAGATTTCAGTTTGATGTGGCTGTGGGTACTACAAATTATATATGTTTTTTGTTTTTCATTTATAATTACACTTATAGCAAGCTTGCTGCATTAGCAAAAATTTTGAAATTTTTTGTTAATGTTGCAAGCTTTGCAATGGGTGAATTATTAAATAAAAAATAAAAAATATCATTACTGAAGTAATTTGTAGAGCCTGTTTCTATGTGCTCACGTCTCATCTTTCCTTGCTGGTTTATTAATTGTGAGTATAGTCTCATAAATTAATTCCCTCACCTCCTCCCTCAATAATAATATTGTACAGGGTTTGAACTTAATAATAACATTACATAATTCTCTGTTAGGTCATGTTGGCATGTAATTCTGTGGATATATTTTAGTTGTAATTCTTTTAAGGTTTTGCAGGAATTCATACTGTTTCTAACTATTGCTTGATGTTGAGATTATGGTGGATTGGTGGGGCTACCTTGTACCTTTGGATTAATGCCCCGAATTGGGAAAAGGTGCTTTTGGTTTGTTTGATGGAGTTGTATTTTGCTCCTTCTATATATCCGTAGAAACAAAAATAGCTATTGAAAACAGTTTATTGCTATATGTTTAACAAAGAGGCAAAATATCCTGTTTGCACCTTTATTGTTGATAAGATTGAATCTTTTAATGTGAAGGAACATAATTAGCACCATTATTTTCCCTCAATATATGGATGAAAGTATGCTTTTATTATGGTTTTTTTTTCCTATATAACAACGAATCTTTGTGAGGTCCAGCATCATTTCATTTACATAACAAATTTGAAATGGTGAGAGCAGTTCTCGTGCTGTTTTTCATAGTGCTGGTCTGACTAATGCTCATGGTAAGTGAACATGTTATTTCGTTTTTTGTCAGAGATTATGGAGTTGTTTTTCTTTTGTCGACGTTGAACAATTTTTGTTGCAGGAGTTTTGCCTGGCGGGGCTCCACCGCTCCCCTTCTGCAATGTAAATAGCGACTGCTTGCCTCTGTGCAGGCAGTGTGCGATCTGTGCTTGCTGTGATGGTGTTTGCTATCGTGGCTGCGCTCGAAAGGCGCTGGAGATTGATCGGTCAAGCAAAGCAAAGGTGATGAAGAACTGTTTGGCTGTTTGAACAACTCATTTGAAATAATATTATGTTGTCTTGTAAGCAGTGATGCAACTCTGTTTCTAGTTTTGTGCCTAAATAAAATGGGAGTTGACCAAAATACTTCGTGCATGCATAATGGTTCTGGACTAACATGTATACTTTTTGCCACATAATCTTTCATCACTATGGATATCATTTTACTGATGAATCTGGAAAAATGGTTTTATGTTGCTGAATGTGGGTTGATGGGTACAGTAATGGTTCAATCATGATAAGGTTGTAAGCATAACCGGGCATGGTTTTGGAAAAAACAATGAAAAAACAATTGCCCCTTTTTTTCATAATGAATTAATAAATTTTTGATGAAAGTTTCTATACGAGATAGAGATGCGATATGAAGTTGGTCAAGAAGGATTGAGGAATTGCTTTCCTGATAATAAATGAAATGAGATTTGTAAGAATAATTTATTTTGCTGTGAAGAGCAAATAAAACTTGAAGTTTAATCAGTTTTCAACAAAAGCATCATGGAGAAAATTGATAAAGCAAAGTGTGATACATATTGTGCTTTAGAAGTAAGATTTATGTTCAGTAAAATTCTTTTATTAAAACACTTACATAATTTAATATATAGAATAATTTTATAATAAAAGAGACAAAAACTCATAACATAAGACACATACATATACATCAGGATCATGGTTCATAATGTACTATGAACCTTCGTCCATAATATAAGAATTGTGCTTGAACACGCGAAAGGGCTTTCGGGATTTGTTGATTGGAGCTTTTGTATGATTTTTGGGTGATATTATTTTTCAAATGAGTGTATCTATTTATAGTGGTGTTACAAAATATTTGAATAATGGACATTATTACTCTTTAATGCCATTGATTAGCCGTTAGTGTATTACTTTGTAATTGTTATTCATTTATAATATATATAAAGTTGATTCTCAATAATAAATCTTCCCTCTACTTCCATACTATACTGTTATTGTTCCTACAAATTTCATCTACCGATTAGGAGCTAACGGGCCAACGGGCATCAACATCTTAACACGTTATTGGCACGCTCATTTCGGTGAACTGTAACTTAATGAGTTTTATGTCTTATTGTTTTTTTTTTTTTTTTTTTCAGTTGTCTCAAATCGCATATTGTTTTTATATGTGAATTTATATGTTTATATATGTTTTAGTAGTATACATGCTTCGGTAGTACATATTCAATTGACTGTAAATAATCGTTTTGCGTTCATATGCTTTATTGAATATGCTTTATTTTATGTATATGTTCTGTTAATTTTAAACATATGCTTTTATTTTCTCTTGCAATAACTAAAACCCAAAAAAAATAAAAAATTAATTGATAGATGTACTAGATCTAGAAATTTGCATGACTTTTTTTTTTTTTCTTTTTTTTTTTGGTGAAAAATTGCATTGCTTTTAATATATTTTGGCATACAGCCATGAAAACTATATATACCCTTATACTGCCAGGGATATTATATAACGAAACGATGTGCCATCTAAGACATGAGAGTAAGTTTGTTCAAAATCTATTTCGAGTGTAAGGGAAGAGTGTAATCTTTTATTTATTCAACATCACTTTTCTGCAAGGGATTACAACATATATAGGCTACAAATGTAATCCTTACATAAATATCAAAAAACCGTTTCAAACGTTACAATAAACCATAATAATGTCCATTTAAGATTTGATTTATAACACTCCTCCTTGGACATTATTTAACTATATTCATGGCTCGTTAAAAATTCATTAGAAAACTTTGTGGGAAAAATCTATGTGAGAAAAGAGTACATGACATATGAGTAATGCATGTGTTGCTTCGGTTGCACCATTAAAAACCTTACACTAAGAAAATCCTATTAAAAAAAAAAACTCAATAAACAGAAAAAGAATACAACCGGAAACCTTCTGGTTTAGTATAAATAAATCATAAAAATATATCTTGATCTTCTAGACTAATAATTTCATTATATTTATGATGTTGTGTCCCCTTGAATGATAACAACCTTCCTACTACAAAACAAGTAGATGTAGGTAAGGACTTAGTGAAATAAATCTACTATTTGTGCAATATGTTTGGTGAGTAATCAATTACTTATTTTGTGCAACACATGCTCATTGTCCTCATACAGGACAGTGGGATCTTTCCATTATTCATTATTTCCACACGAGTCTTGAATATTGTGTATTAATGACCTCAACCATACACATTCTTTGGAGGTCTCGTATAAAACAATAATCTCAGAGTGGTTTGAGGAGGTAGCTACTAATGTTTGTTTAACTGATTTCATGAAATAGTAGTACCTCTTGAAAGAAAAACATATCCAGTCTGAGATCTAGCATTATGCGGATCAGACATAAACCAGCATCCGCATATCCCACTAATGTGGTGTCTTGTCTCTTTAAATAGAAGCCCAAGATCCTTTGTACCCTTGCAAATATCTGAGGATATGTTTTATGCCATTCAATGCCTTCTGGTTGGAGCAGCACTAAAACGAGCTAGCATGTTTACAGAAAATGCAAAATAGGTCTAGTGCAGTTGGCAATATTAGAAGTGCTCAATGACACTTAAGTAAGGACTTCTGTCCTAGAATATCCTCATTATCTTTTTTAGGTCTGTACAGATCCTTATAACCTTCAAGTGATCGGACTACCATTGGAGTACTAAGTGTATGAGATTTATCCATGTAAAATTTCTCCAATAACTTGTTTGTGTATTTGGATTGGTGTATGAATATCCCTTCAGGAGGTGGCTCGATCTGCATGGCCGAGACAGAACTTGGTTTTACCCAAGTCTTTCATTTTGAATTCCTCTTTTAAACACAATTAAGCTTGCCTCTTGACATCCTTGCGTGTCCCTATGATGTTTATATCATATACATAGATGGATATAATACAAAAATCATTAGTTGATTTCTTTATGGCAGGTCTAATATCTTTATTTTCATATCCTTGTTTTAGGAGGAATTCACTCAATCAACAAAACCACATTCTTCCCGACTGTTTTAAGCCATATAATGAATTTTGTAGTTTTATGTTGAACATATTTTTATTTGTATTTCCTTTACAAAAGGGATTTTGGATGCCCTCAAATACTTTCATATATATGTCAGCGTCTAGTGACCCATATAAATATGCGGTCACAACATCCATTAATTGCATTTCTAAATTCATTTTTACTGCCAGCGATATTAAATAACGGAACGATGTGCCATCTAAGACACGAGAGTAAGTTTGTTCAAAATCTATTCCGGGTCTCCGTGAGAACCTTTGAGCTACCAGTCTCGCTTTGTATCTGACCACCTCATTTTTTTCATTCTCTTTCGTACAAATACCCATTTGGATCCTACTGGGATCACGCCTCTAGGGGTAAGTACATGAGGACTAAACACTTTTCTTTTATTTAGCGAGTTGAGCTCAACCTCAATTGTTTCTTTCCATTTCAACCAATCAGAGCGCTTCCGGCACTCCACTATAATTTTTTGTTCTGGATCCATATTATTGAAAGAAACGTGAAGAGCAATTGTAGATGCAAATTTGTCGTCGATGACTGTTTCATTTCTATTAAATTTTCTCCTGTTTCGAGAAAGTTTATGGCGGATTATATATTTACTTGAACAAGTCTTTCTCACTTTGCTATTATATCTTGGTGAATGTGTTCCGCTTTCCCAGTGTTAAATTTATTTGTAGCACGTGAATTTACACTAGATTTTTCGTCTTCAGGACGATTTTGGAGTAACTGTGATTGTTTATTATTTTTAGTTTTCCGCGGATTTAAATCTTTTACACCAACTGGTCTTCCACGCTTCTGGCGTTGGATAGTGTCGATGTAGTATTTGGTCCTTTGGGGACAATTATTCTTGATGGAGCATTTCTGCAGGAATATAGGACCTAGTTACTCCTTTATAATCAGTAAACGCATCTGGCAGATTTGCAAATTTATTATTTTCTGAAATTCAAGTTCAGTTTGATTAGTTGTGGGTCAAGATATTGAAGATCTTTTTTATCCCATGAAATTTCGTGGCATTTTTCTAAGATGGGTTTTTCTCTCCCCCTAATTCGGGAAATGATCTTCATAAAAAATGCAGTCAGCAAATCGTGTAGTAAACTGATCTGCTGTCATGGGCTCAGGGTATTTAATGATAGAAGGGGATTCATACCCAACATAAATACCTAATCGACACTGCGGGTCCATCGAAGTACGATGTGGAGGTGGTATAGGTACATAAACTGCACAACCAAAGACACACAAATCAGAAATGTCTGGCTCATTACCACGTACAAGTTGTAGAGGGGAATAATCGGGATATGAAGTTAGCCGGAGTTGTATTAGTTATGCAACATGCAACACTGTGTGTCCCTAACAAGTGACAGGTAGACTAGACCGTTGCAGTAATGGTCTAGCTATTAATTTAATTCTTTTGATAAGAGATTCAACTAAAACCATTCTTGGTGTGGACGTATGGTACAAGATGTTCCACCTTAATTCCCATGGCCATACAATAATCGTCAAAAGCTGACGAGGTGAATTCCCCAACATTATCCATTCTTATGTTCTTATTATTAATTATTAATAGGATAATCGAGGAACTAAGCATTCAACCTAATGATTTGGCTCATAAATTTTGCGAATGCCATATTTTGAGTGGACAACAAGCACACATGTTCCATCGGGTGGAAGCATCAATAAGAACCATAAAATATCGGAATGGTCCGGATGAAAGATGAATTGGTCCACAAATATCACCATGTAGCTTCTGCAGGAAGACAAGACATGTGACTCAAAATGAAACTTAGGACGCAAGGGCCGAACAATAAGTTTTCCCTGTGCACAGGGAACACGTGTACTCTTTTGTAGAAAGAATGTTTGTCCTAAGAAAGTTATGTCTAGTTGGATTTGAAAGTATCCGACCAAGTCATATTTTTCCCAGGGTGACCTAAGCTGTCATGCCATAGACTGAAAGAATGTGTATTTTTAATTTCACTGCGAGTGCAACGCAGGAAGTTGGGGTCTGATATATGAATAATACAGGCCTGAAGAAAAGGAAGGAAGTTCTTCGATTTTCTTTTTCTGGTTATTGACCGTTTTGGTTAAGACAAGGAATTCGGTATTGTTTTTAGTTTTAGTTTCTATGTGGAAACCGTTTGACCGAATATCCTTGAAACTGAGCAAAGTTCTTTTTGATTGAGGTATAGGAGTGTTGTATCTATTATTAACTTTGGTCTGTTAGGAAGAATAAGTGAAGCTCTACCGAAGCCCACAATAGGAATGTCATCATTCGCTATGGTTGAAAGGAAATCGTTATACCGTGCACCAGGCGCGCACAACAATGTGCGCCCCGCGCCTCCCAAAACGATGTCGATTTGTTAAGTTGTTAAAAAAGAATCCTCTGTTTCAAATACACATAAACTCATAACAGAATACACATAAACTCATAACAGAATACACATAATCAAACATAATACATAATACACATAAACTCTTAACATAATACACATAAACTATAACATAATACACATAAACTCATAACATAATACACATAAACTCTTAACTGAATTCACATAAATTCATAACACAATACACACAAACTTTTAACTGAATACACATAATGGGATTTGATTAACATAATACACATAAACTCTTAACTGAATACACATAAACTCATAACACAATACACATAAAATTTTAACTGAATACACATAGTGATGTTTGGTCTGTTCAGATGGACGGAGTGAGGTCAGCATGAAACACGCGCATTTTGTGCCTGGGCGCACATTGCTATGTGCGGCGTGGTGCACGATATAATTTGCCGGTAGAAAGGTTGCCTTTGTGTTCTTTGAACGATTGGAAAAATCTTCGGTCTGTCAAAATAGTGTGCATAGTCGCACAATCAACCAATCATAGGGTTGATTCGTCTCCCATATCTCTAAAGAAAAAGAATGGTTATCAAGATAATGTGTAAGAATGATCCATTGTATTTATTCAAATAGAACAAAAGTGTTCAAAAAAGAGGATCCATTATCCATTATTCATATAGGACAAAAGAGTTCAAATATAAACCTGCTCGCAGGCATGAAGTAAAATGGATGTCCATAAGGGAAAGAGAGAAAAAAATAGGAGTACCACTCCTGATCTCCATAATCATTTAGTTCTTCGCCTAGTAGGTCATCATTCCCTAAGATGAGGGCATTTGCTTCAGGCAAAGATGACTGCCCAAAATCTTTCTTCTTTTGTCCTTCTTCCTGCTGGAACATCTTTTGGTAAGCCTCGACCAGGTGCTTCGCAGTCCTGCATGTCCTAGACCAATGCCCTTTGCAACCACATTTATGACATGACTGCGACTGACCGGAGTTCTGTTGGGGCTTGCTTGGTCTATTTCTTTGAGTTTGATTGGGTTGCCGGTTTTGAGGACGAGAGTCACTATTGCTAGCTCCCCCTCTACCACATCGCTTTGGGCCCTGCCTCGACCTCTCCCGCTTCCCCGACCTGACCCCGCCGATTGATGCTCTGCTAGGCAACAGTGTGTGCTTCAGGCATAGGTGCAGCGCCTGCTGGACCGCATTGTGATTATGCATCAATAACTGGTTATGCTTTTCAACCACCAGTAAAGCCGTAATGAGCTCTGAATGCATGGTATAATTTTGATTCCTGTACTGCTGCTGGAGCACAAGGTTATTTGCATGGAATGTGGATAGAGTTTTTTCAATTAGATCCTCATCCGTAATTGTCTACTTACAGAGCTTCAGTTGTGACACAATTTTGTGTTGGGCGGAGTTGTATTCAGTCACAGACTTAAAGTCGTGAAATCGGAGGTTAAGCCAATCATGTAGGGCCTAGGGGTGGACCAATGACGTTTGTTGGTCAAAGCATTCCTTAAGAGATTTCCAGAGGACATAGGGGTCTTTTTCTGTTAAGTATTCATTCTTGAGGTCATGGTTAAGATGGTGGCGGAGGAAAATGAGCGCTTTTGCCTTCTAGGCTGCAGTGCTCGTAGATGTCTCTTCAATGGTGTCCAACAGTTCTGTAGATTGGAGATATATCTCATCATCAAGCGCCCAAGTGAGGAAATTGCTTCCATCAAGGGAGAGTTCAACGAATTCTCTTTTTGCGAGAGCAGCCATTTCTACAGGAAATATTTGAATGAGGACCATAGAAAATAGAATATGGGACTTATTTAAATAAATTAAGGCCCAAAGGAATATATCACAAAAAATGGTCCAACAAAATAGGGTTTGAGTGGGGATAAAAAAAAATAACCCATGAAAGATGGTCCATATAAATTATGGCGACCCAATATAAAACAATGGTCCAAAAAGAATATCGATATAAGATTGATAAAGAGGAAAACCCTAAGTCAAAGCCATCCTAAGAAATAACACTTCTAGCTTTAATTTATTTAGGAATAAAAGCTTATTAAAATGCTGCTGACGTTATTTTACGCAAACAGTTTTGATTAAAAGAGGAGACTGTCGATCACCATTACTGTAGCCATCGTCCCCACAAAACATCACCGGTCGCCGCTAGCTACCGTCGGTCACCACTACCGCGGGAGGAAAGTCGGTCGTCACCCGCCTCGTCCAGCGTCGCCGCGAAAAATCCGTCATCGCAGAACCAGGTATTGCTTCGATTTTACAGTAGTAGTTTCAAAAACAAAGGGAATAAAAAAAATTCTAGTCTGTGAAAAACAAAATTTTGATTTTTCGAAGCTTTGTATTTCGATTTTTTTTTTCAAAACCCCTGGTGTCGAAAAATGTTGTTTTTGGAATCGGAAAAACTATAGATGGCTGTGATGAGAGGCGATGGAGGATGGCAACAACAAGCCTAAGTTTCTTGGCTTCCGATCTCCGCTGTCTCTCCTCTTTTCTCTGCGAAATCGATCGCCGGTGACAAGTGGGCGGTGACAGCGTAGCTGCCCAGATGCTTCTACCGTTTTTCCTTCTTCCTCGATCCGCCAGTTGACGGTGATTTGTGCGTCGGGTGCAACGCTGGTCGACGATGGTGACGGCTACGGGCGGCCGACCACTAGCCGAGGTAATGGCGATCGGCGGTGGTGTGGTCTGCGGCAATGGCAGAGCAGATGCATTTTTTTTCATCTCTTCGGTTCTTTCGCTTGAATAAATGAGAATAATAACACCAACAACATTATTCTTTACGTTTAATATTCAGAGTCTTCTTCGTTTTAATTAAAAATAACGCCAGAAGAGTTAGAGTTTCTTTTAGCAATCTAATATTCATTGGTCCACCTTTTATTTGGACCACCTTTATTTATATGGATCATTTTTACATGGGCCATTTTTTTTTTATTTATCTTCACTCAAGCTCTATTTTGTTGGACATTTTAGTGATATATTATTTGTTCCTTTGGACCTTAATTTATTTAAATAGGTCCACAATCTATTTCTATGGTCCTCATTCAAATATTTCCTGTAGAAATGGCTGCTCTCGCAAAAAGAGAATTCGTTGAACTCGCCATCGTTGGAAGCAATTTCCTCACTTGGGCGCTTGATGTTGAGATATATCTCCAATCTACAGAACTGTTGGACACCATTGAAGAGACATCTACGAGCACTGCAGCCCAGAAGACAAAAACGCTCATTTTCCTCCTCCACCATCTTAACCACGACCTCAAGAATGAATACTTAAAAGAAAAAAGACCCCTATGTCCTCTGGAAATCTCTTAAGGAACGCTTTGACCAACAGACGTCATTGGTCCACCTCCAGGCCCTACATGATTGGCTTAACCTCCGATTTCAATACTTTAAGTCTGTGACTGAATACAACTCCGCCCAACACAGAATTGTGTCACAACTGAAGCTCTGTAAGCAGACAATTATGAACGAGGATCTGATTGGAAAAACTTTATCCACGTTCCATCCAAATAACCTTGTGCTCCAGTAGCGGTACAGGAATACAAAGTATGCTCTGCATTCAGAGCTCATTACGGCTTTACTAGTGGCTAAAAAAACATAACCAGTTATTGATGCATAATCACAATGCGCGTCCAACCGACGCTGCACATGTGCCTAAAGAACACACTGTTTGCCCAACAGAGAAACAATCGGCGGGGTCGAGGCCGGGCCCAAAGCGAGGTGCAGAGGGGGAGCTAGTAGTAGTGACTCTCGTCCTCAGAACAAGCAAACTCAAAGAAATAGACCAAGCAAGTCACAACATAGCTCTGGTCAAACGCAACCATGTTATAAATGTGGTTGCAAAGGACATTGTCTAGGACATGCAGCACTCTAAGCATCTAGTCGAGGCTTACCAAAAGATGCTCCAGCATGAAGAATGACAAAAGAAGAAAGATTCTGGGCAATCATCTTTGCCTGAAGCAAATGCCCTCATCTCTAGGAATGATGACCTGCTAGAGTGAAGAACTAGCTGATTATGGAGATCAGGAGTTATACTCCTAATTTTTTTTCTCTCTTTCCCTTATAGACATCCATTTTACTTCATGCATGCGAGCATGTTTATATTTGAACTCTTTTGTCCTATATGAATAATGGATCATTTTTTGAACACGTTTGTTCTATTTGAATAAATACAATGGATCCTTTTACACACTATCTTGATACCCATTATTTTTCTTTAGAGATATGAGAGAAGAATCAACCCTATGTTTGGATGATTGTGCAACTACGCACACTATTTTGACAGACCGAAGATTTTTCTAAACGTTCAAGGAACACAAAGGAAACCTTTCAACTATAGCGAATGATAACATTCCTATTGTGGCTCTGACAAAGCTTCACTTATTCTTCCTATTTGAATAAATACAATGGATATTTTTTACACATTATCATGATACCCATTCTTTTTCTTTAGAGACATGAGAGAAGAATCAACCCTATGCTTGGATGATTGTGCAACTAAGCACACTATTTTGATAGACCGAAGATTTTTCCAAACGTTAAGGAACACAAAGGCAACCTTTCAACTATATCGAATGATAACATTCCTGTTGTGGGCTTCGACAGAGCTTCACTTATTCTTCATATTTGAATAAATACAATGGATCCTTTTTACACATTATCTTGATACCCATTCTTTTTCTTTAGAGATATGGGAGAAGAATCAACCCTATGCTTGGATGATTGTGCAACTACGCACACTATTTTGACAGACCGAAGATTTTTCCAAACGTTCAAAGAACACAAAGGCAACCTTTCAACCATAGCAAATGATAACATTCTTATTGTGGGCTCCGGCAGAGCTTCACTTATTCTTCCTAATGGAACAAAGTTGATAATTGATTCAGCCCTCCTATACCCCCAATAAAAAAGTACTTTACTTAGTTTCAAGGATATTCGATCAAACGGTTTCCACATAGAAACTAAAACTAAAAACAATACCGAATTCTTTGTTTTGACTAAAACGGTCAATAACCAGAAAAAGGAAATTGAAGAACTTCCTTCATTTTCTTCAGGCTTGTATTATACCTATATCACGCCCCAACACTCCTGCGTTGCACTCGTAGTGAAATTTAAAAATACACATTCTTTCAGTTTATGGCATGACCGCTTAGGGCACCTTGGGCAAACTATGATAGGTCGGATACTTTCAAATTCAACTGGACATAACCTTCTTAGGACAAACATCCTTTCTACAAAAGATTACACATGTGTTTCATGTGCACAGAGAAAACTTATTGTTCGGCCCTCACGTTCTAAGATTGGTTTTGAGTCACCTGTCTTCTTGCAGAGGCTTCAAGGTGATATTTGTGGACCAATCCTTCATCCGGACCATTTCAATATTTCATGGTCCTTATTGATGCTTCCACCTGATGGACACATGTGTGCTTTTTGTCCACTCAAAATATGGCATTCGTAAAATTCATGGGCCAAATCATTAGGTTGAATGCCCAATTCCCCGATTATCCTGTTAAGAATATAAGAATGGATAATGCTGGTGAATTCACCTCGTCAGCTTTTGACGATTATTGTATGGCCATGAGGATTAAGGTGGAACATCCTGTACCATACGTCCACACCTAGAATAGTTTAGCTGAATCCATTATAAAAAGAACTAAACTAATAGCTAGACCATTACTGCAACGGTCCAGTCTACCAGTCAAATGTTGGGGACACGCATATCACGATTATAACTCTCTACAACTTGTATGTGGTAATGAACCAGACATTTCTCATTTGCGTGTCTTTGGTTGTGCGGTTTACGTACCTATACCACCTTTGCATCGTTCTTCTATGGGCCTGCAGTGTCGGTTAGGTATCTGTGTTGGGTATGAATTCCCTTCTATCATTAAATACCTCGAGCCTATGACAGCAGATCAGTTTACTGCACGGTTTGCTGACTGCATTTTTTATGAAGATCATTTCCCGGCATTAAGGGAAGAGAAAATCCAGCTTTGAAAAAATGGCACAAAATTTCATGGGATGAAAAAGATCTTCAGTATCTTGACCCATGTACTAATCAAACTGAACTTGAAGTTCAAAAAATAATAAATTTGCAAAAACTAGCAAATAATCTACCAGATGCGTTTATTGATTATAAAGGAGTAACTAGGTCTTATGTTCCTGCAGAAAATGCTCCATCAAGAATAATTGTTCCCAAATGACCAAATACTAACACCGACACTATCCAATACCAGAAGCGTGGAAGACTAGTTGGTGCAAAAGATGTAAATCCGCGGAAAACTAAAAACAATAAACAATCACAATTACTCCAAAATCGTCCTGAAGATGAAAAACCCAATGTAAGTGCACGTGCTATAAATAAATCTAACACTGGGAATACGGAACATCTTCACCAAGATATAATAGCAAATGAGAAAGACTTGGTTGAAGTGAATATAGAATCTGCTATAAACTTTTTCGAAACAGGAGAAAATCTTAATAGAAACGTAATAGTCGTCGATGACCAATTCGCTTCTACAATTGCTCTACACATTTCTTTCAATAATCTGGATCCAGAACCAAAAACGATAGTGGAGTGCCGGAAGTGCTCCGATTGGTTTAAATGGAAAAAAAAAGCAATTGAGGCTGAGCTCAACTCGCTAAATAAAAGAAAAAGTGTTTAGTCTTCTTGTACTTACCCCTAATGGCGTAATCCCAGTAGGATCCAAATGGGTATTTGTACGAAAGAGGAATGAAAAAAATGAGGTGGTCAGATACGAAGCGAGACTGGTAGTTCAAGGGTTCTCACAGAGACCCGGAATAGATTTTGAACAAATTTTTCTCGCCCCACCAATTACATCCTACTAAACCAAATTTGTCTTAGTAGTTGGCACACAGTCGTTTACCGTTATCTAATATCACTAGGCAGTCAAAAATGTAATTTAGAAATGCAGTTAACGATGTTGTGACCTATATTTATATGGGCACTTAGACGACTGACATATATATATGAAAAATGAGTACCCGAAGCCATCCCAAAGATCCTTTTGTAAAAGGAAATACAATAAAAATATGTTCAGCACGTTATATAGACCAAAAAGATTAAAGAATAGCCTAAATAACTAATCGGATAAGAATAGTGGCTTCTGCTTGTCTTATATGGCATCACCAACTCGTCTTCGTTATCTAATACACTATCAAGCAGAAATGCGAATTCTAGAAATGCACACCAGACAGTAGGCGATAGTATTGTGACCGCATAATTTAAATTGGATTACCCCAATGTCTACGAACAGTGAGCGACAGTCGTATGAAACCTATCATATGAACAGTACGCCGCCGCTCGAGGGCGATTCCCTAAAACTCCGCAGCGATCGTTTATCAAGGAAAACATTGAGAAAAGTAAATACTGCATGCAGCGTAAAACTACCATAAGTCATTTATCAATATGGCTTATAACACATCACGGATCAGAGAATGTGGTTTCTTGTCCGACTGAGTGAATTCTCTTAAAACAAGGAATATATATATATATTCACCCCAGTCCTATGCATATGTCTACAAAGAACATCAATCCTTGGATTGGTTTCTGTATTGATATTCTCTCTATGTAGATGATATATATATTATCTATTATATCTATATTATCTAATGTATCTTATAGATGGCATGCTTGCTTGGAAAGGAGGAATTGGAAATGGAAAGACTTTTAGCAGAATAAAAATCCAAGTTTCATTTCATTTCGTCTTAGTGACCATGACCAATCGTTTGCTCTATTTTTATTTTCGTTCCTATTCTGAAGGTGGATATTCATACATCCAAAGACCACAATAAGTCAGACAAGTTATTGCGAGATGATAAATATTGGTCATACTTTGATAGTATTATAAAATTGAAAGTGTGTTTTTGTTTAGTACTTTTAAATTTATCCTTCAATCATCTGTATGATATTTTGCTATTGGTTACGCGTTAGCCATCAACCATCATTCTTTTATCATGATTTATTCTACATGGATTATATCGATCTCGATCCGACTTAATATCTCCAATTGGTAGTTGTTTAACATTTCACACTTGATAGTTGAATATATACGCAAACCCATACAGGACCTAAAGCAGGTATATTACTGGATATTCTAGATCCAGAAAGTCCGCTTATCTTGAGAGGTCAAATAGATGCATCTTTTATGATCTCGCCAATTCTGCACTATGAGCTCTGATATTTGCATTTTCATAATATCTTTATGCATGCTAGCTTCTGATTTATATGGCGCAACCCAACCATGAAGCATGAAAATGGCCATATTAAAATAATTATCCTCTGATAAAATTAAAATGTACAAAGGTCTGGGCTTTAAATACACACTTCTGACGCTATTAAATGAGAGACACTGTAAATCATCCTACATTTAGTGTGGATTAGTTGTCGGATGCTGATGTTTATAAAGTCTGGATCCGTTTATTCCATAATGCTAGATCTCATACGGATGTATTCTATATCAATGAGGTACACTATTTCATGAAAATCTTTAAATCAATATTTAATTAGTAGATCCTCGTCAAACCACTCTGAACATTTATTGGTTTATACGATGGATCCTACCATTTAAGATATAGTGTTAATGATAGTTATTAACTACACATATTCAAGACTTCTGTGTGAGAAATAACGAAAAGGAACTGAAAGATTTTTTTCCCACTAATCCCTGGTATGTAGGTGACAAGATCTATGTGGTTTACACAAAATCGTGATTTGTCATAAGAATTTTATTGTTATATGTAATCTCACAGAAACATATGCACCAAATTTTTTTCTTCATCTATTGAACTCCAGAGAGTAGTGATAATCATAATTTTATTCGTGTAATATTGTGAAATGTATTACATGTCCATTTAGAATAAATACCATATATACAGGAAAATCTAGCAAATGAATAGAATATCACAACTAATCAACTTATATCTCGTTTCTTCTTTTGAAATTGCAGACTAATCTAATAATCATTGTAGTGCGCTATTATGTATTATTGTGTCTGTCTTCTGATGGGGGGGCAATCAATCATTAATTAAAATAAGAAATATTATCTAGTCCAGAATATGATTGGTAAGACTATCTATCAACTCTTTGATCCAGAAATTTATTTATTATATTATTATCTATTAGTATTATGTTTTTTATATCGCAAACCAAACGAAAAGGTTATTACTATTATCTTCTTTTCACTCTACTGAGTTTTTTCGCAACAGTTTTATGCTCATAATGACTTTCAGAGATGTAAGTTGATTTTATATAGAAAATTAGTGTATCTCTATATAAAGTTATCTCTATCTAATTACCCATTATGTCGTGGTGACTTTTTCTTCATCATTTTTTTATTCCCACTGGATTTTCTAGTGAATTTTAAACGAGCATGAATAATGGTCTAAATTAATTTGCTTCCAAGCGGGGGAGTGTACAAAATATTTTTTTTGTTATATTATTTTTTATTGTGGCTTCAATTATCTGTTATATACTATTACCATTGATATATGTAAAGCTAATTAGCTTTTAACTGTATATTCTTTGTATTATATATAATATATAATAAAAGTTGATTCGTCATATATAATAAGATGACTTTGAATTTTTTGAGTATTTCATTTTTTTTATCTACGACTACAATCAAAAATAGACTATTTAAGCCGACATTATAACATTATTTTGCAGCGGCTGTGTTTATACATAATATGCTAACCCGCATTTTCTCTAATTTATGGACTATTTTTGAAGCGGAAAATGCCAGGGCTTTAGAACCAGCCGCTTAGTTTACATATAATTATATTAGCAAAAATAACGAAAACTCTAACAATAATTTTAAAAAGATAATTGAATCGTCAATTTCACTGCGGCGGTTATAATCTAACCGCCGCGTTAATATAATTTTTCAAAAAGGTAATTTTTATATTTCACGCCCAATTTCGCCCAGCTGTATTTTGTTGCCCTTATCTTCTCTTCATTTTATATATATATCTCTCCCTCCCCCCCCCCCTGAATATAATATTTATATATTATATTACGGAGGTATTGAGTCAGCAACATTCAAAAGCCAAAAAATCACCCTATTTTTTTATTTTTTTTTTATTTTTTAATATTTTTCCCCATTACTAAACCGGCACAAATTAAGAAGTAGGGTTTTACAAAATCAAAATCTGAAAATCCTGCGTCTGCCTGACTGTCGGCGTCTCTTCCGACTCCCACGGACCACCAGCCCACCTCTTAAAGTGGTGTGTTCCACGGACTTGGTACAGCTCCACCGACAGCACCTGCTTGGTATGAAGTGTTAATTACTCTATGCGCTACAAGCCTCCCAGTTCCTCCTTGAGTTCGGCGGTGGCCGTCCCTATGGACGCTCTCCGGTCCCACCGACAGCTAATCTCTCATAAAAGGGAATTTTATTCCATTATAAGGTTTGCTGACTCTTGTTGAATTTCTTCATCTGATTTGTCTCACAACGAGTGTGTGTGTGAATTTATTGAATTTAGTTTTGATTTGCTTGTTATTTTCAAATGTGTGAAATCTATCTATAGCAGATTATTTTTCACTTTTGAGGATATATTGACTATTTTCCTTATGACTAATTTTCTCATTGACAATTGTTTTCTTTTAAAGTGAATGTTTTTTTTTTTTTTGCAAAATTTTTTTTTGGGAATTGATCCTCTATTGGACTTGAACTATTCTGCTAATTTAGATTGCCTAAGCAATATTAGTACTTTTGTAGAAATTGATTTCAATGTGTGTTGTTCATATTGTTTTAGAGCCTGAAGTTTGTTGTTTGTTTAACTTAGTTGTGTTTGCTTACTAATGGTGAGTAGTACATGATGTCTGACCTCGATTGGTGCCTATGGTGATGCTCTCTAATTCTCTATCAGCCAATTGAAGACTTGGTGTGGGGTGCATCCCTCAAAGTGCTTAAGTTCTAGTTAGGGAAAGCATGACCCATTTAAAGTGAAACTCTTGAACATATATATTAGATTAAACCGATTTTTGAAGTTAAATTAATAAAAACATCAGTTGAATATTCTACACCTACACGTAATAAATATTCTCAGTCGTCCCATCCTTTTAGAGTTTCAATCCACATATTGTTCACTGTCCTTTAAAAAAATAATATTGTTCACTGTGCAATATATAATTGGATGTGTAAAATGGGCCGTCCATGATATCATACATTGATTGTTGATGATAGCTGATTAAACAGCGAATAGGAATTGATAACCATGGTGAGGAAAATTGTACATCGTTGACATTTGGGCAGAGAAATGGTCGGAAAAGCAGCTTTATTTTTACCACTTCAAAGCTAGGCGAGCTCAATGCCTTTCTCTAGGCCACATTTATATATACTTGTAATTAGAGTGAGTTTCTCCCAAGTTGTTATTAGAGCTGCATGGGTGCGAAGAATTACTTAGTCACAAAATTACATCATGTTGTAAATCAAATGGCCGCGGTTAGGCTCTTTCAACTTAACAAAGGATCTCGCAGTACAGAGTCCTTTAAAAAGGTATTTTATCTTAAAAGTCATAAGGAAGTTCTTAATCTAATAACTTTTTAAAAAATTCTTTTAATGCCTGAAAATACTTGATCTCTTAATGATATTAGTTGAGATGGTTTTACACTCTAGGATAGGATATGTCTTAGATCTCCTAATTGGCTTGATTGTAATTTACGTGTACCCGATGAAGAAGCAATAATAACAATCTTCACAAGGGGTAGTGAAACCAAAATTCATCTTCTTAGTCATTCATGTTAATGACAATCAGAGTATTGCCTGAAATTTTGCTGTTGACCACACAGCCAAATTTTATATTGGCTGGAATGAAAATTGTTATCCCTTTTAGATAATGTTAGAATGACTCTAACCTAATTGGCAATCTAACACCAACTTAGTTAACATATTCTATGATGCAAGTTAACAAGGGTTCACATTTCATATTTATATGCCTTTATTTGCTCATAATAATATGCATCAGATGCCAAAACATGACGCCATCTTGCATAGTAAAAGAATCTGTTTTGGGGTGGAATAGATGAGGGTGGAATATGAAGTGGATTTTTTTACGAATTTACAAATTTACACTACTATTCATTCTCTTATAGTTCCTTGTTCAGTTATTAATCAACACAATAAGCATCTGAACTGGTCTCTGTATGGTATCGAAGGAACTTTAGTGATTTTAACTCATGTACAGTGCCATGAAAAAGAGGCTTTTAGTTAAATCATTGGTGTTTAACTTCAAGGTGCAAGCCATATGCAATCTTTCAACAGTCCAGATGTATCGGATCGTAACAAATACTTACTGCATGGAAATAATTACCACTAGGAGCATTGCTATTGCATGACATGAATGTTCTTTGATTTCCTTTACTTCACTAATACCTCAAGATGTCTTGCCACTATGCCTCACCAATCATTAATCGTTCTTATATGATTCCAGGAATCCGCGGCAGTCTGAGCAGAAAGTGACGTTGCTGTAATAACAACAGGGAACATGCTACCTTTGGTATGTGATCATTGTGATGGCAATCCTTTATTCCCCATTGAGTAAAAAGTTTGACAAGAAATGACCCCCTCAATTGATAGAAAATTTGGCAGAAAAATAGTCCCTATGGCTTTTTGCTTTTTTAATGAATGCTTATACTATTTTGTTAATTTCTTTTTATAATAGATTTGTAAATACATTTTGTAAGTAGGTAATCAGTCTATCAGATGAAAAAGTGGTCATTCAATTTATTACCGAGATGTTTATGGAAATGAATTTTCATTTAAAGAAAACGGATAAATTTTTTGTATGATAGCGCAGTCACGTTGAGTAAATACAATGTTGCGTTATATTTTTCATCCTAAACGCATTTTTTAGTTTATACATGTATTATATTTGACTGCATTATTCCAATGATTTTTAATATGTAGAATTGATTTTCTAATATGTAACTTCGTTGAATATTGTTAAAATTTATATTTGAAAATACAAGTAATTTGATTTTCTTCTAAATAAATGATATTTATTGTTTACCAATCACAATTGAAATGAGTTTACAGTAAAAGTAATTTAATGCAATTACAAATTTAATCTAATCTAGATGAGAATATACAAAAAGAAAATAAAAATATATTGAAACAACTTTATTAAAACTCTGCTATAAATAACTGCGGCCTAAAATTTAAAATAAATATAAATAACATTAAGCGATGGTTTTCAAAATCGCGCTAAAGTTTAAATAAATATATATAAATAAATAGTTAGCGGCAGTTAAAACGCGCTAAAATTTAAAAATAAATATTAAAATAATAGGTAATTTCGCTGTTTTTAATAAACCGCCACTAATATTTAAAGTAAATATTAAGAAACTTTTAGTGGCGGTTACAAACCGCCGCTAAATGCATTCAAAACCGTCGTGAAATAAGTTTCCCATGAATTCTCGCGGTTGTAGAAAATCGCCCCTAAATGCTTTGTGACACACTATTTAGACGCGGTTGAATAATCGCCGCTAAACATACTAGCGGCTGTTTGGAACTGTCGCTAAACGCAATAAAAATCGCCGCTAAACGCCTGATTTGGTGTAGTGCTACTTCCATACTATACTGTTATTGTTCCTACAAATTCATCTACCGGTTAGGAGCTAACGGGTCAACGGACATCAACATCTTAACAACTTCTACCAGAATTCAAACTCTTCAATATTATTCTTATATTATTAATTATTTAATTAGTATTTAAGATAATATGAATATAATGTTTATCCAAAATGTATGTAAGTACAATTTCATCCAGGTTCATGATCTTATCATATTATAATTTAAATAGAGTTAATTCATTTTGGTCCTATATTTATAGGTGACAATTCACTTTTAGTCTTTTTTTTTGTCTTAATATTATTATGACATGACCATTTTTAGTCCTTCATCATTTTTTTTATATACAAAGTAGGTTGAATCGCTATTTTTTATTTAAAACATCTATAATTGAAAACTGAAATGTCCTTGTATTTAATGATATTTAAACTGTTTTATTGATAAAGGACAAAAAATGATCATTCCACAATAACACTAGAACCAAAAGTGAATTTTCTAATAGATCTATAAATCTAGGACCAAAAAATGGAATTAACTCATTTAAATATATTAATATTTTCTTGTTTGGTTTGTAAGATTTATCTCTCTCTAGGGTTCCTAGGGTTTTCTCTCGTTCTCTAGGGTTCCTAGGGTTTTACCACCGCTTTCTTCTTATTTTTTCGGCGATCGCCGGCGTTTTTCCAACAGCGATGGACGACTCCGACGTAGGGGTGACAGCGCAAGCAGGTTCGGCGGAGGTAGTGGATAGGTTGGCGGCAAGTTGGGCGGAGATGGCCTTAGAGGGGGAGGCGGGGGAATTCGCCCTGGACGGTGATGATGTAGGGGAGGTCGAGGTGGACGGGGAGAAATCTTGGGCCGTCGTAGGGCGGTTTCTCACAGCAAAGGTAGTTAAGCTTGAGTTTATGCGGCAGGTTATGGCGTCCGTGTGGCAACCGGTACGGGGTGTTCAGGTAACTGAGATTCAGCCGGGGCTTTTCTTGTTTGTGTTCTATCATGACACATATGTTGGGTATGTATTGAATGGGGGGCCATGGGAGTTTGAGAATAACACGCTTGTTTGTCGAGAAGTTGTGGGGGGGATGAGCCTGGGTGATGTTCCGTTAGATACGGTTGATATGTGGGTTCAGTTGCATGATTTACCAATGGGTTATACGTCGCAGAAAGTTCTTGAACAAGCAGGTAATTTCATTGGCAAGTTCGTTAAGCATGATGATCGATTTGTTGGGGCTCCATGGTTAACTTTTTATCGTATTCGGGTCTCGATTGCGGTAGACAAGCCATTGAGGAGGGGTATGAAGCTACTTAAAAGAGACAAGACTACATGTTGGGTTTCTTTTAAATATGAACGACTCCACAAATTTTGTTTCTTTTGTGGACTTATGGGGCATATCCATACTTTTTGCTTGAAGGCCCGGGAGAGTCGGGTGCCGACGGACAATTTCTCGTATGGAGCTGAGTTGAGGTCGGGGTGCGGCAAGAGGGGTGGGCGAGAGTTGGCTTATACCAGTCGGGGGGAGACCGTTACCGATACGGGTGTCTGAGCCGGAGGGTGACGAGAGGGTTGGAGGGAGGATGGTGGAATGCCGTAGGGGTGGTGGGGGTTCAGGTAGTGTCACGCCGGGGGGTGGTGATGTGGTGGCAACCGGGAAACGCCGCAGGCAGGGGCAACAAGGATGTGTTCGATCGGAGGATGGGGATGTGGCAATGAACGATGTTTCAAAAAACTTGTGTATGGCGGGAGCTGCTATTCAGCCCCGCCCGTCTTCATGAGTACGTTGAGCTGGAACTGTCGTGGCTTGGGCAATCCACGAACAGTTCGACAGGTGGTGGACATTGTGTCCCGTAAGAAGCCTGAGTTTGTATTTCTAATGGAAACTATGGTGGCACGGATACATGCAGAAAGGCTCCGTGTCACACTTGGATACGAGGGATTGTTTTATGTGGATAATGATGGTTTGAGTGGTGGTATGGCTCTGTTTTGGAGGAAGAATAATTCGGCAACATTGTTGAGTTATTCTACGAATCATGTTGATGTGGAGGTAAGGGCTCAGAACGGGAAACAATGGCGAATGTCATGCTTTTATGGACATTCTGATTGTGGTAGGACGATAGGAGTCCTGGGATTTGTTACAGAGTTTGAAGGCTAGATCTTTGTTGCCCTGGGTGGTTATTGGGGATCTTAATAATCTCCTGTTCCAGCACGAGAAGAGAGGGGGGAATCCATACCCGAATCATCTCTTACGAGGCTTTGGAGAGACTCTAGATGCTTGTGGTTTAATGCAGTTACCTATGAGGGGCCATCAGTTTACTTGGGAAAAGAGTAAAGGGACGGAGAATTGGATTGAGGAAAGGCTCGATAAGGTTTTAGCAACAACTGATTGGTGTGGGCTAAACGACAATGCGGAAGTGGAAAATATTATAGCTCGGCCCTCGGATCACTCGATCTCTTCCTTAGTTATAGACGCGCCATGCGTACGTGGGGGAAGGGTTGCGAGGGGTTTTAGGTTTGAGATGGCATGGTTACAGGATGAGGGGTGTAGGGAGGTGGTGGCAGAGGCTGGGAAGGGGGGAGGGTTGAGGGGTTGCTAATTGTCAACAGCGGGTGTGGGGAGAGGCTTATGAAGTGGGTGCGAGAGCTTTCATAGGTTTGGGGAGCGTATAGGGCGGTTGAAGAAGAGACAGGGAGTTATCAGGGATAGGAGGGACCCGGCTGCACTAGCCGAGTTTCACCACATTGATGTGCTCTTAGCCCAACTGGAGGCGCAGGAAGATGTGGTTATGGAGACAGCGAGCGAAGCAACACTGGCTTCGTGTTGCTGGATGCGAATATGAGATTCTATCACAGGTATGCTTCTGCTCGTAAAAAAAAGGAATACTGTGAATAGAATTTTGAATAATGATGGCATATGGGTGGAGGGGAATGATATGTGCTCTATTATACTTGACTATTTTTGACAAATTTATGCAACTGAGAATACTGTCTATGATGATGCTTTGTTTGATGATTTTGAGCCGCGAGTAACTGATGATCAGAATGAGTCTTTATTGCGTCCATTTGGACCAGAAGATGTGAAAGAGGCAATAAATTCCATGAATCCGGACAAGGCTTCTGGCCCGGATGGAATGAATCCGGGTTTCTATCAGCACTTCTGGGATGTAGTAGGGGGGGATGTGTCTAAGTTTATAATAACCTGCTTGAATACAAGCAATCTCCCTGAAGGTGTTAATGATACTAATATTGTTTTAATCCCCAAGAAGAATGTACAGGAAACGGTGGCTGATATGAGGCCGATTGCTCTCAGTAATGTTATATACAGGGTAATGGCCAAGATGATAACGAATAGGATGAAACCATTTATGGGAGATCTAATATCGGAGTCCCAGAATGCGTTTATTCCAGGGCGTCTGATCACGGATAATATCCTTGTTGCGGCGGAGGTGGGTCATTACTTGAATAGAAAACAGTCTGGTCTAACAGGATGGAGTGCCCTAAAGCTTGATATGTCGAAGGCGTACGACAGGATGAATGGTCGTTCTTACAGAGTAATGCGTGTGTGCTATTGGATTTAATCAGCAGTGGGTGAATCTAATTATGCATTGTGTCACAACTGTGAGGTATACGATATGGTCAATGGAGTCGCTGGTGGATAGATAACGCCTACCCGCGGGCTCAGGTAAGGGCCCTATCTCCCTATTTGTTTATCATATGTGCAGAGGGTCTTTACATGCTATTACAGAAAGCACAAATGAATGGAGAAATACATGGCTGTAGAGTGGCGAGAGGTGCAACCCCCGTTTCCCATCTATTTTCGCGATGATAGCCTGCTATTTTTCAAAGCTAATATGGAGGAGGCAGGTGTAATCAAACAATGCTTGCGTCAGTATGAAAAGTTGTCTGGTCAGAAAGTCAATTATGATATGAAAACTAATATATGTTTTAGCAGGAATACTCAGGAAGGAATAAGGAGGGAAGTGGCGGCGTGTTTAGGGGTCAAACCAGGCGGAGAATTTTGGAAAATATTTGGGCTCCCACACATCGTAGGCAGAAATAAGAGAGACTGTTTTTCCCCTATGTGGAGACAAGATCAGACAAAGAATTGGTTCGTGGAGTATAAAAGAGTTACTTACTCAGGCTGGTAAGGAAGTACTCTTAAAAAGTGTGGTCTAATCTATGCCAACCTTTTCTATGAGTGTTTTTTTGTTACCTGAGACAATGTGCCATCTATTGAGAGAAACCATGAATAGATATTGGGTGGGGGTCAGGCCTGATAGGAAAATACATTAGAAAGCTTGGGATAAGTTTATGTATCCCTAAGAAATATGGGGATTGGGATTTAAAGATTTACGAGCTTTTAATTTGGCTATGTTGGGAAAACAGGCATGGCGTATTTCTCATAAAATTCCAATACTTTAGCATCAAAGATTTATAAAGCTATATATCTAGGTGCCTATTGATTGGTGTACATTAGTGAGTTTTGCCTATAGTTTTTTGCTGGAGGAGTATAATGGCTGCTCATGGAATGGTTTGTTCAGGGGTGAGAAGGCGAATAGGAATGGTGAAAAAACATTAATATGGGGTCATCGCTGGTTACTTATAATCCTAGTCCGTTGGTCCAGACAGTAATGCCTGAGGAGTTGCGACACGCCCATGTGGCAGGACTGATTGATCAACAAACTAATACCTGGACCCTCATATTTTGGCTGATTATTTTATTCCTGAGGATGTGACACGAATTTCTATGATTCCTGTTAGCCCTTAACTATGAGGATACGTGGTATTGGAAGGAGAGAGAGGCAGTAATATATTCGGTTAAAAATGCCTATAGACAGATTAAAGGGGATTATGAGCTATTCCTCCTACTGATAATCTAATAAGGAGGCGAGTTGAGATTGAGCCGAATTGCCCAATGTGCCGTGACACAAGAAAACGCCACATGCATTCGTTAGAGTACTCGTATGATTATTCTATGGTCTTGTAGTATGGGATTGTCTATTGGCCTTACGTATATTATTTTTGCGGATCATTGTCAACTCACTATGGGATTCTTATAAGTCGTGTGACAGGAGAACAGTGTGCTAGCTGCAGCTATTCTTATCAATATTTGGACGCCCGACAATATTTCGGGTACAACATGCTCTTCGGAGAGCGAAGTCATGATCCCGGTGCGCAAAGCCGACATCCTACTCGGCGACACGTCATCACGGCCTCCGCACACTCCCACCGCTGGCAACCGCCTTCCACAGCTCCACGATGTTACCGATGCGGTTTACAGTCACATAGCGTACTTATGGAGCAGTACTCATCTCACACCACAGCGGTTTTATGCACAAGTGGACAAGATCTCCGGGCTCTCTCGGCTACTAGGCCGAAGGCGCTCGCTGCAAGGAGGCACTAACTTGCTGTAACAAAATCGTATATTACGGAAGGTGGAGAGAGTAATATATTGCTTGGTATATTCAGAATTATCTCTCACGCGTCAAGCCGTACGGCTAACAATCGGTATCTCTTTGGATCAGTTATCTACCAGAATATAGACATCGTCATATATCGCTCATTTGCAAAATTTCTTATATACGTGTTCTAGAATTAAATTTATATGCCAACTTAGCTTCCGCGCTATCTCGATGTAGATCATATCTAGTTACGGACAACTGTCCCCCTGATCTCTTATACATTCAGTTTATACGACAGAGTATACGAACAAAAATCTCTAAAGAAGAGTTCGTTGCGCAAAACATAACTTGAACCTATTAGCCGTAATACAGTTATCGTTGATGTCAGATTAACTATGTCCAACCAACATAAATTTTGAACCCATCAGCTTTCCATTAATTCCAATCTTGATACCCCTACACCACGGCGTGCATTAAGCGACTGTGTAGTCCACGCCCTCCCAAGAACGAGTCTTATACGCGTAGGAAAGGGTGGTGATGGTAGTGTGTATTTGTTCAACAGAATTATTTGCAGGACATTATATCCTGTACATTGGTGGTATAGTCTGAAATTGAGTACATTCTTGTGGTAACAATCAGTATCATGCCGAAGCAGAAAAATTGTGTGTATGTATGTTAAGAGTGATGTGATTATTAAGTTAAAGAGTAATGTTTCATAGTATTATCTAGATTATATTATTATCTTTAAAAATAGAGAGTGATGTATAGTTTTGTTATATAATATTATCGAATTTATGATA
>VALG01011549.1:0-15797 GCA_009835305.1 Ipomoea purpurea
GAACGGAGAAGTAAACGTAGTGCAATCCTTCTCTGTATGCGGCGGAATATTCGCTGTCGATTAATTTCGTAGGCGAGCGAAGTTTTGAAAAGGTTCAACCCAAAATCTATCGTGCATACTTCGAATCAAAGAGAAGATGATAGAAAGTATGGGATCAAATTTGCCAACAGATCCAAACGGTCAAAATGTTGAATGCACCACACATCGTAAGGTGATCGAAAAAATGGCCCTGGCTAATTGTCGGATAAGAGACGAAAGGCCACTCAATAATGATCACGTGGTTAAACTGCTAGAAGCAATCTCGCATATGTTATGAGTGGCCCAAATTCTAGTCTACTCACTGACCGCATGATGTTTAATACTCGCGTACGGTGAGATCTCCTGGTCGCAAAGATTTAATATAACTGCGTACGGCACCAACAATTCAAAAATTATCTAACTATACGTTCGTAGACTTCGATCTCCTTCATGGGAGTACGTAGGCAGCTTAGAAATTTTATTGTCTAAGTTCAGTCATAACAAAAGAAAAATCTTATTCGTGTCCAAGATAGTGGTTCTATCATAATTCAAGTCAAAATAATATTATCACGTGTTGTCAATGAAAAGGAAAAAAAGCGTATGCAAGTTTTGGAGTCGAAGAAAATCGTCAAGGCAGGCATTCCCGCGGCAGCTGACTGCTGTTTAGTAGTTTGGCCATTATCTCGGCCTATATTGCTCAGATTGAGGTTGATCTACGCGTCTTGGAAAGATAACTTACAGAGCATACAAGTTTTTTATGAAGACATCAAAGCTTGAATATAACTTTTGAAGGGTTAAATTTTGAGGGGAAGTAAAGGCACGAATCTGTCCAGAATTTCCTGTGTTCAAATTACGTTTATATTTTTTAGGAGGATTCATGGACGGTTGTTATGATTCCCTTTCATGTTCAATGACGATGGAAAGTATTCCTTTATTAAATGAAAGAGAAGTATGCTTTGACAATTTAATAAGGGAAAAAACTAAAGCGAATCGATAATACAAATTCGAATCTATAATGGAAAAAGCCAACTAAAGCGAAATAATGATAAAGTTTGAAGCTAGAGAAAATTGGAAATCATGGAGGTCCTCCTTGATTGCTTCCATTTCTTTCCTAGCCGCATCCAACCTCTTCCCAGCATCGTCTGTAAGTGTGGCGTCGTCTTGGATACGTGAAACTTCTTTTTCAGCATCGGAGACAGCAGCCTGTGCAGTATCAAGTTGCCTTCTTGGCCTCAGTAATAAGAGCTTCAAATTTTGTTGTTGGGCCTGGACTTCTTTGAGTTTCTCCTTAAATCTTTTTAGCAGCTTCCTAGTTCCTTTATCGTAATCCCAAGTTCGTCTTGTCGTCCGTTGCAGTCAGCTAACTCCCTTTGATGGTCAAGTAGTAAGTCGTGAAATTTAGAGTATTCCTCTTGAGCCTTCGTAAGCGCATCTTGTGCGGAGGGTAACATAGTATTCTGGATTTTGTGTGAAGCTGCTTCCAAAACGAAACTTGTCATAGTTTGGGCCTTCTTAAAGAAATCAGTCACTCTTTGCTCTAAAGTTGATGATCTATTCCATCCTTCTTTATCAGTTGAATGTGTTTCTACTTCAGTACTTCTTTAACGGGAGAATTTCATCGATCGGGATCGCAATTAATGTTTTCACGGAATTGATCTCCAAAAGCTATGCAACAAATGTCTTTTATATGATGAAAAGTAATCTGCGCATTCAAAAATAGAAGCTTGGGTGTCTGCTCTCGGAGGCATGGTGGGTAAGCACTATTTTCTTTGAATTATCTCCAAGGGTTTTGGTGGGTTAGTAGAGTTTGCTTCCTCATTGTTTTCTTCGTCGCTGCAATATGGGAGGTCGGTTCGAGGTATTGTGCGTCCATTTGCTGCGTATGTTGTTCGACGATAACCTTTTCAAAGGATAAAGATTTGAAGATAGTTTGAAAGAAGGGTGGACTTGTGGGAAAAAATAACTATGACCTCCATTTTGGGCGAAATCATTTGTTTTTAAGGTGATCGTTTTCCATTGCCTGACCCCGCGGCTGGGGTATTCTTCATCATGATTCCTTCTCTCAGAATGATCTCTTGTCGCCAATATTTCGTGTCTCTTATGATCCGTAAGATATGCGGTCGCCTCCCTATTGGTCTTTCTTGAGGGCATTAAGTTTCATGTTCTTCTCCGTTTGGGTAAATACAGTTGAATGTGATCTGTCCAAAAGGATTATATTTTTTGTGAATGTTATCTTCAAGTAAGTTGGCATTCACTTGCGAAGCCAAGTTTAGTAATTTTGCTAGTAATGATTTCTTGGGAGCCCTGGGGTCGCTGGAAAAAGTCGCCTTTGATGGGACCCAGATGAGCATACTGAAGCACTGTCTTAATCCTCATCAAGTGAGACGCGACGTTTATTTATTCAAGTAACTCGGGGCACTGAAGCTTGATAAAACAAATTGCCTTGCTAAATCGGTGGGGCGGTGTAAGGTTCAGCCTAATGCCATTGTTGACCCTTGGCGCAGTATTAGCTTGCAAGGTCGCAGGCACAAAAAGTACTCCTAAGTCTTCTTCATTCCCTATTGGCAGATCATGAAATAGTAACTCTATCAGTTCCTTGCGGATGTGTAAAGCCAAGTTGATATAACTCCTTTGAAAATTTTTTTACGTATCGTCAGCTTCTGTTATAAAACTTTGCACCCACCCTCTCCGAAAAGAGACCATCTTTGGGTGTGAAGACATAAGACGGGGAGCCTCAAAGTGGGTGTTGAAATATGCTGAAAGCCTCCGTATAAGTAGTGATAGGGACAGTAGACTTAATAAAACCAGGGGAAAATGGCCGTGAGATCAGGTTAAGGCCATGATAAATGCTTGCAAGGATAGGAACCGCGAGACAAATCCGATGTCCTCGAGCCATGACAGAAGCCATCTTAAAGGTCTCCGGGCAAATTACATTTAATGGCGTGCTTGGGAGCACAAATACGCAAAGCCCAACACGCCAGGAATGCTGCCAAGTAAACTTCCCCTTCTTGAATTCTTGGGATGCCGAGTGGTCTCAAAGGGCACGTCACTTGCACTTGACCAACCTTTAGAAGTGTCAAGAATCCCATTCGGGTTATATGTAGCCTTGTGGACGGGAATCTTCTACCCTTCGCTTCTTTACGGGTTGGGGGGAGCTTCATGTTTTTGTGGCTTTCGACACCAGAATGCGATCCATTGAGAGGCGTAGACATGTGGGGAGTCAACTTCTTGCTTGCTAAGGTGATGAAAAGCAGCAAATAGGTATGAGCAACATTTCTTTGGTGAGGAGGTAGCGTTGATGTGAATCCTGTTTAGATCCGAAGCAGGGGGAATGCATTCATCGTATGCTTCGCCAAGTAGGGGCAATCCCACCAAGCATGTGCAAGTCCCGGAGTGTGATGGTCAGCTCACCTTGTGATGTAACCAATGTATTGGTAGTGGGGCACCAAGCTTCGCAAAAGGCTGGATGATGTTGATGTTGCAATCATAGGTGAATTAGTGATGCATACACGGCGTCATATATTGGACCCCTTTCCTAAGCAAGCTTGCCAAAGTGGCTGAGTAGTCTTCGGCCCATTCCCAGTAGCCCTTTGTGAAGCAAAATTCAACATCAAAATTCAAGTGGCTAACTCCAAAAAACCTCTACGTCAAGTATGCGTTTTCCTAATGTCGGGAATGTATCTGTGAAGGGTTTCATGACGTAGACCAGGTTGCAGGGTCCAAACTTTAGATGGAGGGAGATCATATTCAGGTGTCCAGTCGCTTTCGCGGTACGATGTCGTCAATGCTGGCAAATGTTGACACTAGAGGTGGATCCACGGTCAATGTAACCTTGTGGGTGTCCCTGGTATTCGTTAGTAGAGACTTTTTCTGACCATTAGGGTGTGTATGATCCTGGAAATTCATGGTTTGCTGCAGTACAAAAGGAACATGCTTGTTAGTAGAAAGGATGCTTGTTAGTAGAAACGAAATCTACTCGTCATACACATATTGCGAAAGGTGACATATATATATATTAATTATGTAGTTATGTAAAAAATTATGCACATGCGTATATATTAAAAGGAAAAAAATTACAAGATGATGTACCATGCACGTACATTAGCATATATATATGGTACATATATGAGTATCCATGTTATATTATGTTTTATGTGTATGGGAGTATACTATATATATGTGTACGTGTGCCATGTGCAGAAATCAAAGCAAAGAAAAGTCAAGCTAAAATATGTTGTGTAAATGGCAAAGTTAAATCATTCCTTGACAAAGTCTGCAACCCATGTGCTCTATGTCAGTGATGTGATTTATGCAAATAAAGAATTAAAAGGAAAGGTAATAAAAATAGTAATATGGGAGAAGTGTTTTCAGAAGCAGTCTGAAGTGCCGAGGGAAGAAACAAAGCATACGGTCACCTATGTTTCCCCTTGCGATGGTTGTGAGCCGTTCCGAGATAAAAATTGCAGCCGAAGAGAATGATGAGCACAGATTTACCGGTCACTATTTCTCTCCGGTGAAACTCTGATAAGGACAACTCAGAAGGCGGGGAAGATTTCCGGCGACAGTCCACGGCTTCCGTAAAAAAAAACGGCATGGGACAGTACCAAATTGCAAGAAATATTTGAGAGGAATATTACCTTTTGTGACAACAGATCTTGAATGCAGTTCTTGATTTCTTCTTTGCTCCAAGAATTCTTTGTATTGCTCCTGAAATTGGTGAGAATTGGTGGTATTGAATGTCCTATTTATAGGTATTTCTGGGCTGTTCAATATGAGTTGAATTAGAGTTCAAAGTTGATTGGAATTCAAAGATTGATTAGGTTTCAGAGTTAAACTGGGATTCAAGTTGGAGTTCGAAGTTAATTGATATTTAAACTTTGGAGTTCAATTTCGCAGTTTGGTTTTGCATACAGAGCTTGGATGGGCTTGAAATTGCCTACAAAATCGTATGTATGCACCCAAGCCATTTGAAGAGGTTTGGGTTTAGTTTCTGCACAATGGAGAATAGTTTTAGCATTCTTTAATTAAAAATTTCGAAGACTTCCTCGCTCCAAGCACATCAAACGGCGTGTCCCGGCGAGTCTCGAGGGGCAATTTGTAGAGACACAGGAAATTTGAACCGACAATTGGATGATAAAATGTAATTGGCCAATGTTGAAAAATTGTTATTGATCATAGAAATTAAATTGATTTAATTAGTCCAATAAATTTGGTTTGGGCTATTAATAATTAATTTAATTGGTTCAGGCCCATTTTTCATATTTTGAATTTGAATTATAATTATAATTATAATTATTAATATAATAAATTATTTTTATATTATATTATTTGAATTAGATAATATAATTTAATTTGGAATTAGATGATAGAATGTGAACCTAGACTTGATTTTGGCAAGGTTCGTTGTATTTGGATAAATTAATTAATTAAATTAAATTAATATTAGGGAGTTTGTTGAGGGATTTCGGTTAGACTTTTCACCTATAAATAGAGCCCTCATTTCACATCCCAAAACACACCAAAAGACTTAAAGAATACTTGAAGAATGGAAGAAAAGTTCTGAAGCTAGGTGGATTGAAGATCAAATATTTCAACATCCAAGCTAAGCTAAAAGTGGACTGAAGATCAAGCAATTTAAAGCCCGAGGCCTTCAACGAAGATTAAGCAACAAAGCCCTTCATTGAAGAACAAGCGGCGTTCCGGAGGCCCTTCAAGCCAAATTTTCAAAATCAAGTAAACCAAGTGAAAAATCAGAGGACTTTGATTAGAGATCTTGTACCCGTGCAATTTTGAAATTTGAATATATATACCTGTACAACTTTCTTGTTACAGATTTTAATTTGTAGACACGGGAAATTTGAACCCGACAATTGGAACTGATAAAAAATGTAATGGGCCCAATGTTGAAATTTTTATTGGATCATAGAATTTAATGATTTAATTAGTCCAATTAAAATTTGGTTGGGCTATTAATTAATTAATTATTTGGTTCAGGGCCCATTTCATATTGAATTTGATTATAATTATAATTATAATTATAATTATAATTAAATATAATATAATTTTATTATATTTGAATTAGATAATTATATTTAATTTGAATTAGATGATAGAATAAGTGAACTAGACTTTGATTTTGGCAAGGTTCGTTGTCATTGGATAATTAATTAATTAAATTAAAATAAATAATTAGGAGTTTGTTGAGGGATTTCGGTTAGACTTTCACCTATAAATAGAGCCCTCATTTTCACATCCCAAAACACACAAAAGACTTAAAGAATACTTGAAGATTGGAAGAAAAGTTCTGAAGCTAGGGTTGGATTTGAAGATCAAATATTTTCGAACCATCCAAGCTAAGCTAAAGTAGGACTGAGATTCAAGCTAATTAAAGCCCGGAGGGGCCCTTCAACGAAGAGATTAAGACAACAAAAGCCCTTCAATTGAAGAATCAAGCAGCGTTCCGGAGGCCTTTTAGCCAAATTTTCAAATCAAGTAAACCAAGGTGGAGAATCAGAGGACTTTTGATAGAGAATCTTGTACCCGTGCAATTTTGAAAATTGAATATATATACCTGTAACTAACTTTTCTTTGTTTACAGATTTTGGCACCGCCAGTGCCCTCTCATCTCTTCATAGCACCTTCAACGGTTATGCGGCAAACCCTGTACGAAATTTGAAAATGGGAGGAAGCTAAATGGATACTCCTTAGCACGAGTTTAAACGGCCTTATATTCAGACTCCTTGGCACAAGAGTTGAAACGGCATTATATCATTAAAGTTGTAGTGTCGAGACTTCCTTGCCTAACATACTTTGAAGTGGTATATGTTCTCAAGTGACGTACAAGCAAAGTCTCGAGGGGGCATTTGTAGAACACTTAAATTTTGATACAATATGATTTATTTATCAAATATAGTTATATTTAAAATATTATATTGGATAAATTGATATTATCTAATTTGTTAATTAGATAATATCAAAAGAGTTTGAAGCTTACCAAAAACTCTCTTATCTCTACCGCTATAAATAGGGCTTTCATTTTCCTATGTAAACACAAAATCCTAGGAAAAGTGATGTAAACATCTAGAAAAAATATTATCAGGATCACAATAAAAAATGTGATACTGAAAGTAGAAGTCCTTTCCTCCATAATGATCATGCGTATGCCATTGAATCCAAACCTTCATTGAAGATCAAGCCATTTGAACCCGGAGGTCCTTCAAGAAGAAACAAGCTCATATATACAAGCCCTTCTTTGAAGATCAAGCCACTGAAAACCCGGAGGCCCTTCAATGGTGGAGTGTTCAAGGCATCAAAATTGAAGAATCAGAGGATTACCAGAGACTTGTACCCACACCGCATTGATACTCATTGTAACCCAGAATTTTGAATATTAATATATTTATCAATTTTCTTTGTTCACAGTAGAGTCGGTAGTTAAGAGTTTTTTTTTAATTAAAGAAAAAAAGATAAAATAAAATTAAATGAAAAAAAAATAAATGAAAAAAGAAGCAAGAGAACAAGTGGACGTCGTGGGTGCACTGTAGTGGTGGCCTTAATGGTGTTCTGCGGCACACCTGCATTCCCAATGGACAGTTGTGTTTTTTCTTTTATCGAAATTCAAAAACTAACATTGGTGACAACAAACATGGGTTTCAAAAAACGATGAAGCAGGCTCTAGTAAGTATTGATCCTATGAAACCTCAATCGAGTTCGTGGGCATGTTTTTTTTAAGTTTTTTTTTTTTTTTTTTTAAGAATCAGGTTTCATTAATTCATATTCAAAAGTAACACGTTTCAAAGAAAAAGATGGAGGGGTTTGGAAATCACTCCAAATAATTGGACATAGAAATAAACTACTTGACTGTCACACGCAAATGCTCGGTTTCGTCGATCATCTTAAAAAAAGCTAAACTTATATTAGTAAATTCATTCAACAGTTTTTTATATCATTAAGAATAAGATGGAATGAAGATGCATCCAGAGGGGCAGATTTTAAGTTTAACAACCAAGACGTGCTTTGAGCCGATCATAATTATGAGCCAAGACAAGCTACAAGCTTGTGTATTTTCTACTACCACTTTCTCTTAATAAATAAATAAAAAAAATCATTTTATGAAAAATATTTATAAAATTTCTACTTATATACCAAATAATATTAGTTATGTATGACACGATTTGTACATCATTTCTCTAAAATCATAAATTTATTTAAGGCTCTATTTGATATACATAGTTAGATTTATTTAAGGCTCTATTTTACCTATATAGCTTATAAGCTAACTTAAAGCTAGTAACTACCACCAGCTTATTTTCAAGTTCAAAATAAGCTACAGAGTATTATTTTAAATTTAATTTATGTTTTACCAAACAAAATTTATAATTTATATGTAAAATAAATTATAAATTCTAAAATAAGCTGTATCAAACACAACCTAGGAACTTCAAATCTTAAATCCTTTGTTTGACACATCATTTATATAAAATAAATTAAATGCCCAAAAGAATAAAGATTTTAAAAAGCATCCATCTATATTGAACAAATTTAATAGATTAAAATAAAAACATTCAATATGTTTATTGAAATGCACCAATCCAATACAGCTAGACATGTTATGTTGCGCTAGCAAAACTGAAAAACTGCCAAAGATTTTAGCTATAGTGATATATGTATAGGTAAAGAACTGGTAGGGCCTTCTTCAACAATATGCATGCCCACATCATCAGCTGTATGTATATATGTTATATGTATGTATATTAGTCTCCATGGTCAACAATGGCAGCAGCTAATATCTAAGAAGCAGAAGACACTGTTTTTTCTTTCTGCCGAGGGGGAATGCCAAGCCATGCCTTCATCACATCATATGCTGTGAAGCCAATTGCAACAGAGGGAACAATCTGCAAAATAAAAATTCCAAGAAATTAGTACTAAACTACAGCAGATCAATTCTTGTAGTGCGTTTGGTTTACAGAATAAGCCCGGAATGGAATAACATTCCTGGAAACAGGACATTTTGTTCTCTGGAGTATTATCCAAGAGTAAGGGAGTAAGGGCATTTTCAATGGCTATCTCATTTCTATTCCTTAGACCAATCAAACACTAGATTATAATTCGGAAAGTCTACATGTGCATCATCTTCTTTTTTTTTTTTTGTCAGACCATGAGGTGTCCTAAGCAGGCCCTAACTGTAGGAGGCACCTTTAAGCCCGCACCATACTCAGACTAATCCTCATTCGCACAATTAAAGGGCAAAGTGCTGGCCAGATTGGTTTTTCCATACGAGAGGGAGTTCGAACTCCCGATCTCTCTTAAGGGATGAGAGTGCACAGTCAGTCACGCCAACCAAGTATATTATCGGCCTTGCTAGTTTCATACTATCAGAAGTATATTCTAGTTTCATAACTAGTCATCTGAAATGAGATTTGTATCAAACTCAGAGCTAGGTCCAAGGAAGCGGAAAAAGCAATGAAACATTAGGAGATAAACCAAGCTTCTTGCAAAGAATTGTTCTAAATTTCAGTCGCGCAGATAATTCCGGTCAGAAAGCCATTTTTTTTTTACCTTGATATAGTTAATACTGAGGCCAGCGAACAATTGTCTGCAACCCTGTTCACGAACAATGACCGAGAGCCCGTCCAATGTACTTCGATATCTAGCACTGCCTTGTTGCAGGTTCTCCACCTGAAACAAGTTTACATGATTGATTTGAAAACTAAATCGATGAGACAACTGAGATTCTTCAGTGCAATTCTGCTTAGACGAGTATTGTAATGCTAAGCTATTTAAGAAATAATGGGTATATACCTGCATCTGCCTCCTTACAACATCCAATGGATACGTGAAAGTCTGTCCAAACAAACCAGCTAGAGCTCCACAAGAAAGACGCATCATAATAGACTTCTGATGTTCTTCCGGAACATGCGTCTTTAGTTCCTCGTAAATGTAAAACTTCAATCCAGCATAAGGAAGAATACCAACTAGCGTCGGGCCTGTTTCAGAATATCATGCTCACACATTTAAGCACATGATTACACTGGAACTCTGAATCAAAATAATTAACTAAACAAAGAGTAAGCAAGTTAGTTCTCGTGCAGTATTACTTCTTGTATCTAAAGCGTTTAAATTATCAACTGAGTTGGAGTGCAAAATGAGAAGCATGTGTGAAAAATTTACCTACACCACGGTAGAGTGCACGGACCCCACCCTCTCTATAAACAGCCTGAAAAACATGCTTTATGCCATTGTATGCAGGTTGAGCACGACTACATCTGATACTGCTCTCTGGAGTTCTGTCCACAACCTAGAAAATCAGGAAAATAAGTAAAACTATATGGTAATAAACGTACTTCAAACAATGAACTTTGATAATTGGCTTTATACAAAAAGGGACTAGACAAATTCCAAAGATTTTAATTTTAACAAGTGGTGAAATCATTCTTAAAAATTACAACCTACTCTATCTGTGTTACTCCCAACACCCCATTATTTTTGTTTCTTTTAGCTTATGAGGGTCCATTACCTATGTTCTTTAGCAAATTTTAAAAGTACAATATATATTTTTTTAAAATATTAAGATTTGAATACTTGAGGCAAAATCTCTCTTCTTATCAATCCAACTTTTATTTTCAGAAATTGGTTCTATGTGTATCAACACTTAAGATAAACATCTCTCAAATTGATCAAGAAAATAATGAAGGCCACACAACTTTTGGATGGAGGGGGTGTATAATGCACATGGGTCAAACCACACTAAAAAGACGGAATCCAATCAATTAGGGACCGAACGCCACCAATACGATGAAAGCGTTGGACGCCACCAAAGTGGAGTGGACCGAATAGGCTACCATGTTATACTCTAAGATTGGGCCAAAGTCCCCCAACCGGGCTATAAGACACATGGGCCAAACTGCACTAAAAGACTGAATCTAATCAATTAGCTAGTATAACCTATGACCTTATAAACCAATATGTTCTCTCTTATTTTTCAATGTGGGACTCTTAAAAGTAACTAATAGAGTGCCACCTCAACTATGAATTAATCACATTAAAAACCACAGAAACACTTAGTTTACCTGGTAAGCCAGTTTAGTGCGAGCCAAATCCAAGGGATATGTACATAAAACCGCTGTTCCTCCTGCTGCTGAGCCAGCCAAAAGATCTTACGATGGGTCCTGTTCCTAAGGGAGAGTAGTTGTCCAAAATCCAAATTCGATACCGTTCATAGGCCATAAAATGTAAGGCAGCATAGGGAACAATTCGAAGGACGCTTGCTCCATTACCCCTGAAATACATGTTAGACACAAGTTGTGCAAGTAGTCTTCATCACGAAAATGTCAAGAATACATATTGGTGAAATTTAAGCTTACTTGTAATATCCTATAAAACCTTCTTGCTTCAGTAGCTTTTTAAGGGATTGAGAAACTCCGAGGGAACGATATCCTTCCGTTCTTGTCTGTTAATAAAATAATGTCCAAGGGGTGAAAAACTTAGTAAGGTCTAAAATAAAATTGGCACAAGTACTAAATTAAATTACCAAACTAGGTCAGATGAGCATCCAATGGACAAAACTAATGAATTCCATTAACATAATTATATTCTTCTTCAAGCTTCAAAGTCCAACCAAACATCAAACAAGCATAAGTACAAAGAAGATAACAACCAAGAAATGAAGAACCAATTCAAAACACAAAGGTAGTTATCAAGAAATTGGTTGGTGGGAAAGAGCTAAAGTATTACCTGCAGAAGTAATTTAACCCGTTCCAGCGGACAACAGCGGTTTGGCAAATGCACAGCAGTCCCTCCAGCAAATCACTCCTTAGATAGATGGGCAGAGAATCAAGATAATAAACCTCTCTTCGAGTCGAGACCCTTCTACCAAACCCGCTACATTAGTTGACAAAGTAGAGCTTGGGTAGACTCCATCTTTAGGTAATTGTTGTGTTTACAAATTACAACTAATCACCAATGGCCCCAACAAGATAAAACCCAGTGAATGATACAAATCAGATAGAACCAATTATCCTCCTGGCAATTTGTAGAACTCCTTGTCTCCACTTGTCTATTGTGAGCAAAACCCGGAACACTTTCTTCTCAAACGGCAAAGCCAATGGCCTGAGAACACCCGGAATCAAGCACCGTAGGTTCACAAGCCTATCCTTCTCTTTGACGATAACCATCAAACAGGTACAATGCAAAAAACCGATCAAGATCTCAAAAACCCCAAATCCACCACCGTTCAACACAAACAATAACCCCAAATATCCATATCATCAATTCCTCAAACTCCAAAAGCACCTCAAATTGAAGAAAATACAGGCAAATTAAATAATTAAAAAAAAAAAAAAAGATCTTTAATGAACAGGAAACTTCCTCCAATCAAGATCCATTGCCAATTTGCAATCGGAAAGGCCACAATAAAAAGAATCCAACCTTAACGCGCAGATAAGAAAATAGTCAAATCAAGGATACCAATGCCCAGTCGGAAAATATCAAATAACGAACAAGAATATTATAGGTACGAAATGTTACAGAATCGCCGAACCTCAGAAGTGACAAAGAAGCGGAGAAATTTATATATGTGTTTTTGCTTAGTGGGTATCTTTTGATTGACTAGGCCTCTGGATGATTCGTCTTCCTCAATTCCTGGAAGGTGCTTTCGGAATTTGGGGTGAGGGGGGAAATTGAGGAAAACCTTCGAATGCGAGTTCAGGTAGGGCTATATAATGTGGTGTACGTCGTAGCCTTTCATAGTTTGAATCCTACTTTAGTCCCCAAAAACATCGGCTGAAAATACTCCAAAGGTCTACCACGACTCGGAACAGAAATTGGACCAGTCAATTTCAAGAATGTGCGTGCGCCGTGTGGCAATCAATCAATCAATCATCCCTAGTGTATATATATTACTAATGCGCATAATTATTTTTAAGTATTTTAAAGTATATAGGAGATGTTCATGCATAGGTAAATAAATGTTGAATTTATTTATTTAAATCGAAAATTTAAAGTAATAATTGTTACTAAAAATAAATGTTTGCAACTTTGTAATAACGTTAGTCTAAATACTTAATCTTAAAGCGATAGTCTAAATAAATACTACTTTTGTTTAAATTTCTCTAATTCTTCTTAATTCTCTTTTGGGTAGCATTGTTATTGTTTTCATCTTCAGCACATGTCTTTTTTTTTATTGGTAGTGTGTCATGTGCAATTAGGTTACTGGTAGCAGCATAGAGGGATTCATCATGCAATGAGATTATGGTATACGAAATTTTAGATTTGACTTGTTGTGCATATGACATAGATTTTAATTGTAATATGAACTCTTTAGCGCACAAACACCTAGTGATATTTAGTAGTGATAGTTTTTTCCCTACCTGTTTCATGTGAATGTATTGAACAAAATATTAATATTGATTATATTTGTATAAAATATTTGGTAAATAAATAAATAAATAAATAAATAAATAAATATATATATATATATATTATTATATTTATATATATATATATATATTATATATATATTATATATTTTATATATTTATATATATATACCAATCTAATAAGAAAATAATGTTAGGCCCTTAACAAAAAAAATGTCGGTATTAGTTGTTTCTTAAAATGAATGATTCATATTATTTTGATTTTAGTATCTTTTAATGATTTTCCTTATTACTATTTTCTTCTCTTAAATAACCCTAAATTCCTTTAGTTTAAACTTTAGTAACGGAATATTCCGTTAACTATTTATTATTCTTAACATACTCTTAATTTATATAAGGTCTTAGGTTAGAACCTCATAAATAATATTTTCATTATAATTGTTATATTGTTTATTAATTATAATATGTTGAAATGTATTAAAAAATATATATAATATTAAAATTTAACATAAATTTTGGTCAAATAATTAGCTGACTCGACTAATACATAACATTAAAAGTTGAGCATCAAAGGTTATAAATCAGGAACTACCTTAAAATCATTTGATTTTCTTGAATTTTTATTTAAAAAAAAAAAAACAAATTTAGGTTAGTTTTTAAATAAATAAATAAATAAATATATATATATATTATATATATATATATATATATATATATATATATATATATATATATATATAATAGTATATATATATTATATATATATAATATATATATATTTTGATGCTCACTTTTAATGCTAATTATTTAGTCGAGCTAATTATTTGACCAAAGTTTATGTCAAATTTATATTATATTTTTTTTAATACATTTCAACATATTCATAATATATGTTTAACAAATAACAATTATGCCAATTATACTTGGGATGAGATTCTAACCTAAGACCTTATATAAATTAAGAGTATCTTAAAGAATAATAAATAGTTAACGGAATATTCCGTTACTAAAGTTTAAACTAACAGAATTTAGGGTTATTTAAGAGAAGAAAATAATATAATAGAGGGTAAATAAGGAAAATTATTAAAAGATACTAAAATCAAAATAATATGAATCATTCATTTAAGAAACAATAGTACCGACATTTTTTTGTTCCAGTTAAGGGCCTAACATTATTCGCTCTTATTAGATTGGTAGATAATGAATTTCATTTTTGTCTTAATGTTATAGGGGTGTTTCTAATTTTAGTCCATCTTAATTTTTTTTGTCACTTTATAACCACTATTATTGAATGTGTTCCATTTTTTGTCTCATCATTAGTATTTTCATCAAGAGACCGTGTAATCTAGGAGTATTTTGATATTTTTTCTCATCCAAGACTATGTTTGACTAAAGAAATGAGAACAATAAACCTAAAACCTAAGAAACTTCGTCGGCCCATGTTGTAACGAACGAAACGAAGCTTTGGCTTCCCATTCTCGTTGTTCGAAGAGCCATCTTCTAATATCGGAGGAGGAGGACGAAGCGCCTTGTAACACCCGAAATTTTAAAAACTTTTAAAGACAATATAATGAAGGTAAATGATCATAAATCCAAAATGCGTTTATATGAACACGGGGGTTATGCCACACCTGAGTTAGAGAACTCAGGTGCACAGGCTAGATTCTAACAATCTCAATTAGTATCAATACAAATCATGGCACGCAGGCGAAAGGGAAGAACTAGCTAATCTACTCCCAACTTCTAGCGCTCCAGTGATCTAACTCGTCCGTCTGAAAGCCAAATATATCTGTTCAGCGAGAGATGCTGGTAACCCACTCCAACGCGTTGAAATACAATACATATAGAGATATATATAGATATACGAAAACCATTTTGAGCATGAAGATATATCCTACCGAACTCTAGCTTTAAAACCGGGATGACTCGACAGATAAGCTAAGCACAGCAACAGTTATAACAAGCATATGCAGTTCACAACAGATAAGGCAGATAAGCAATAAACAATAATCATAACCCAACATATCCCCAACATAAATCCCATAGTCACATCCCCAAGATACTCATAACCACAACTCATCCATATCACACACACAACACACTTTGTTGGCGCCACAGGACCAATCGCATGCCCATACATGAGGGTCAGCGCATATAGCTCTGACACGGCCCGCAGCACCCTGCCCCGTATCGCAACACGGAGGGGTCGATCGCAACCGACCGATGAACCGCAGCTCATCATAGTTTGATCGCAACCAAACAGTGGACCGCAGCCCAAGAGAATGTCATCTGACCGCAGCCAGGAAAATGAACCGCAGCTCATAGAGATCGCAACCAAAACGGTGGACCGCAGCCCAAGAGTATCAATCTGACCGCAGCCAGCTTCTGAACCGCAGCTCAGGA
>VALG01011553.1:0-21791 GCA_009835305.1 Ipomoea purpurea
CTTGATAGTATGGTGTTCTTGGTGATTATATGATGATCTTGTTGATTATGTGACGTTCTTGTATAATTGTATGTTGTTCTTGATGATTATGTGATATTCCTACGAATCTTGATGTTAGAAGATGAATTGTGTTCTTGTTGACTAAAGTGATTAGAACCCTAGGTTGACGTTCTTGGTTGATTATGTGACGTTCCTTCCATAATTGGTTGTGATGTTCTTGATCGTTTATGTGATATTCTTACCGAATCTTGGATAATTAGAAGGACCGAATCGTATTCTTGTTGATTTAAAAGTGATTAGAACCCCTAGGTTGTATCGTAATATCTTATTTTACTTATTCTGTTTTGGATTTTATAATGAAGGAATTGGGGAATACATTAGAAAAGATTCATTTCAAGTGCATTTAGGGGAAATTATAAAGCACTTAAATTTTTCAGAAAATTCCAAAGATAAAGTAGCATTGAGAGGCTGGTGAATTCGCCCATTTTTGGTGTTGTGTGTATCCATTAGAAAAGCATGCATACCCGGTTCATGCTCGTATGGTGTTTGCCATCGGCGGACCTTATGTAGAATCCCTTTTAACAATAATCTATACATGTATAGACAATGCATCGATTTACCATTAAGATTTGCTATACAAAGCATGGTTTCGGGTTCCACAAAGGTTCCAGGGCGTTCTTGTGATGAAAAAGAGTCAGTGGGGGGTAGGTGGGTAAGAATTTTGGTCAAACTGCGCACACATTCTCTGCGCCCTACCACATCCACTGAGGGGCAAATATACCGCGGCCAGTTTGGGCGAGGGATCCGGCAGCGGGCCAGCGGCTGCGTGGCATCCCCCCCAACACAATTCCATACGAGCTCCCTACCGGCTACCCGCTGCAAATTTGTCCCCCCACACCCTGGAATCCTTTGAGGCCTCCTACCTTCCCGTTAATTTATGATGTTTTTCCCTCCCTGATTTTCCCGTTGGTGATATTCTCTACACGGCTCGCGTCTTAAAATGCGTAACTTCATGCCGAATTTTGTTACTAGTTATCTTTGATTTTCGGGTAGCGATTCGTTTAGTTGTACTAGATTTTGACCAATAGAAATCATTTTTGCCACCTGCCTATAAATACTGAGAGTATCCCGTGTGACGCTACAAGAGCCTAGCCAGGAGTAATTAGCTCCGTTACATCCCGGAGGTATAATATCTCTTAGGCTCAGTGAACGACTCAAGACGCATCACGGCTTTTGGCGCATAGTAGATATTCGTTTTCTTCCCTTCCTGCACACAAAAACTTTTCACTAGGAACGTTGGTAATGGTGGTGGGTTTGCATTGTTGCTTTCGCATAAAGTCGATAGTTATGTGTGCATGAAAAACCACGAAACTCCGGTCATAGACTGATCAACGAAGAGAGTACGCGGGGCGAAGAAACATTAATAATTGTTTTTATTTTCCTAATGAGGTTCAAAGACGACAGGCTTAGACAGAAGATACAAGTATAGATAAACAATCCGAAGGTTTAAAATGAGAGGCTCGCCTTATGTCTACCTGTTGTTGTTGGGGGTATGTTAGATCGAGTCAATAACCCGTTCTACATGAAGCTGCGGTTCATATTTCCCTGGCTTTGTGCGCCGACTAGAAATGACAAAGTACTCTTGGTGCGGATTCCTATCTCTCTCGCCATTCGCAATATAGGCCGCATTCCAACACTATAATTTTACTTTTGGGAGTGCTCTCTCTTCAATAGACAGCAGATTGTCATCACGCCCTGTCTGCATCAAAATTAAAGGTGTCGTTATCTGTAACATACACACACATCGTAGATATTTATTGAAGCTGCGATAGACAGGGAAGCAAGGTTAAAACTCCAATATGTGACAATGCCGGGGGTCCAGTCAGGTCAGAGGCATGATAGTTAGATGTGACAACGTTGGAACCCTACAGTGGGTGATAATAATATATGGAGGCAGTCACCGCGATTGGTCCTGTGGCGTCTAACATTAGATAGGAATGGCTTTATTCTGCCTAATAGATAACTATGGGAAGATGAATCTGCTATTATGTATGAAGTGCCTTGGGATGTGACCTTATGGGATTATGTTTGGGGATTCGTATATGTTGGGGTTTGTGATTAATTGAGGTGTATTGAGGGATAATAGATCTTCTATTATCTTCCTTTAGTCCTTGTACTTTGGGCCGAGGTTGTAAACCTGTTAAATTCTCTGGTATATAATAGCTGGTGTCTGTGCCTGTACGTTCTATACTGTCCGAGAAATTCTATTCCCGGTTTATAAACCCAGCTAGAAGTTTGCCGTAGGATAGCTTCTCTTCACCATTTGCTCAAAATGGTTCTTCCGTTACTGCGTATATACCTTATTCTCTATATGTTGTATTTCAACGCGTTGGAGGGGTCTCATCTCCAGCATCTTTCCTTCGCTCTCGACACCTTGTTTTATATTAACTGGCTTTCAGCGCACTAATGAGTAGAACCACCGGAGCGTGCTAGAGATTCGAGGCGTAGTGGTAGAATAGTTTCCTTTTCGGCTGCGTGCCATTTACATTATTACGGAATTTAGTTAGTTAGCCTGTGCCATCTGAGTTCTCCCAGCTCAAGTGCTGAGCAATAGCACCCACCGTACAACTTCAATTTTTGTAAATGTTATACATTATTGGGAATTAATAAGATTTCACCTTTTAACTTGTTTATTCTATATGTAATATTCTCCAACACTGTCAGTTTTCTGGGAGATACGTGGTGGATGTACACAGTACAGAGAAGAAAACCAAATATTCCATGCACATAATACAATACTTATAGCGTTCCCCTCGTGATAATGGGAGGAAAGGGTTTACGGGGTCGGGTATGAGGGTGCCGATTTCCGCGACGCTATCATTCAGCTCTTGTGACACATGAGTATCTGGCGAGAAGCTGGTTAGCACTGGTACGATGTTTCTCGACCGCCAGTAATGCCTTGATCGGATAACGGAAGAATAGCCAAGACCAGTAAATTATCGGGCAGGATGATTTTTCGGTGTCTGTTAGGGACAATATTACAATTAAGAATTTGAGTAAACCAAAGTTGCTTAACCTTTTCAATTCGCAAATCCTAGTAGGAGGATGGTCTGAGAACTGGCACAGAAGAGTACATATGGTACAACTCAAGGACAGAGATAGATTTTTTTGGACGGTTGGACAGATAGCTGAGACCCGGAGATAGGGAGGTTACTAGAACGCATAATTAGGTCAGCGTCATTAGGAAAAAGAGTAATTTTAAGTAGAGAGAAAAGTGGGGTAAGATGACAACGACTAATGTAAGTGGAATCTAGAAGAGGAAAATTTATGAGGGCGATAAATTATTTATAAAGACAAAGAGTTCGGAAACTTGCAGATCACGACAACGTTAATAAGAGTTTCTCCCAACAAATTACAGAATACGGGTTGAACAGGCCGTTAAATCAAAAATTCGATATACAATTGAACAAAGAATAAATTATTGATGATACCATCCTATATCGATAACAATAATTGGTGGAAAATGAGTGAGACACAATTACCTTATTCTTTGCCGTTGCCGGAACTAAGCTTGCGTTTGAACCGAACGTCGCGCTTTTACAGGGAACTACCCGAGAAAGGCGGAACCAAGTCCGTGGCAACTGAAGATGTAGCGACGAATAAACGTTCTTGGCATTAAACTGAACTTGACTACGAACGTGCACTCAACTCTGTTAGCCGTGCAAGCCAGAGACTCTGGTGACGCGCAATAGGGGAGTTTCAGCGGCGCGGCATAGTGCGCGAGGCCCTCGTCCGCCGTCAGGCAGCGGCTACACTTACTAAAAATTTTTGGCCGGGTACATTATGCTGGCGCAACGGTGACCGCCGGGGTTGGACTCCAATGGGATTAAGGCTGAGGTCCTGGTGGTGGACACCCCTAGTCGCGTACCCAGTCAAGCATGCTCCAGCCAGGTGGCCGGTCAGGCCGAAGGTGAATTTCAAACCACTGCGTAGAGGCGTGGTGATTGAAGGACCCGAGGGGGTCGGGAGCTTATTCCGGAGCGCTCGGGCCAAACGGAGAATGGAGGTTTGGTTGGGAGCTGGACACAGTTTTGCTCCGACATCTCGTACCAAAATCGGACTAGTCGGGTGAACCAGATTAAGTGGGCAAGTCCTCGACTGAGTGTTTTCTCCAAGGCAGTGGAATAAAGATTTCGCGGAGAGGTTGCATTTCCCTTCGGAGCTAAAAGCAATGAGAAAGCTCTGCACCCTTCCTTTTATATTAGAGGAAGACTCAGCAACCGGGCCAGCAGTTTTAGAAGGCTGTTTCGGTGGAAAGTGAAGTGTAGTTGTTGTCGATTTTAGTAATTCTTTTCCTTTTTTTTGTCTTGCTATGTTACAATTTCAATGGCCAATAAGATTTTTGTACATGGGATATATTAAAATTAATACCTTACCTGGGGTCACATTGTAAAGGGTTGGGAATTCAAATGCACTCGTTCGACGGTTGGTCCTCGTTACCAATATATCCAACTTTGTCCGATATTCCTCAAGTAAATTATTCTCTTTATCTATTTGTGTTTTTGTTTCACTTTTTAGTAACTTTTTTTTTACTGTAATGTTTGGCTCATTTAAGGCGGCTACATGTTACGTGAGCGATCCGGTTTTACAATAAAATAAACGACGCCGTTAAAATAATTATCAAATTAAAAATTTAAAACTATTTTACCGAATCAACTATAGACGTCGTAAATTAAGTAAAGTTATTTTATTTCTTTTTATTATTTATAATATAAATATCATTAATAGACGTCCGGTTTTACTTAAAAAGCCGACGATATGTATTTATTATAAATAAAATATAAATTATTTTTAAATTTTATTAATAACCGACGTAGTATAACAACATTTCCCTTGTAAGTAGTTAGGCTTAGCCTACTACAATTTTATCAAATTGGCTATGAATATTACGGTCGCCTCACCAAAGTGCATATTGCTCTTCCACAAATTTCCCACTTGTTAATAATCGAGATTTAAAATTAATTATTGGCTTCCATAATTTTACTGGTATAAAATTTTTGATTATGGATTAATTTATCTATTGATATACTTTGAGCATTTCACAATAATATATATCTAAACATCATCTACCACTATGTTACTGTCCACATTAAAACAATTTAATTGAGTAATCTCCAAATCTCATTTGATGTTTACTCCTTTCTTTTCCAACAGTATAGTGGCTAATAAGATCATTCATACAAGTTTAATTTCATGGCATTACTTCAAATTCGATAAATTTTTTCATTACGAAAATTCTTCTAGGATATCTTCTTTAGTAGCTTCGAATAGTTGGAAATTTTACACCAATTCTTATCATTCCTTTACTTCCAATTTTAGCCATTTTCTCGCAGACAAATTTCCTTGATTTTAAGGTGAATATATCTCTCTTTATCCAATTTATCAATAGACAATTACTTCCCTGTACTGGTATTTTTACATTCTATTTTCAAACTAAATAAATTTCCTCAGATCTATAATTATATAGGTTCATATAAGCCATCATTATCATCATAACATTAAGACCATATTGAAATAAAAGGGATAGGAAATCTTAAATATATATACATATATATACATACATATATACATTATATATAACAATACATATATATAAATATATATATACATACATAATAATATATATATATTATCATACATATATAAATATATATACATATATATATATATATTATATATATATATATATATATATATATATATATATATATCTTGAGCAATATATATTCTTTAGATCCATATTATATTTTTAATTGGTAACAGTTATTTTCACCCGTGCGATGCCGAATGGATTTTTTAATAATATTTTAAAAATATTTAGATCGAATATAATTAATATAAATTATAACATCAATATTATATAGTGCAATTTCAAATCCAAATAATACTAAAAATACTAACAAATTGAACCCAACGGGGTAGCTCAAGTGGCAAATGAGTTTTCTTTGTGGGGGAGAATTTCAGGATAATCCGGGTTTCATTCCTATAAATGACGATTTCCCTTGGGCTAACTCCTGCGCCTCCCGAACATCCCTATCTCTGTTTTTACCCTTCAATGTCCATTCCCAATCGTTACCCCATGGCGGTCTTCATTCCTTTCAATCCATCATCGTTTCCAGAACCTCATACTTCTTGCGGTACACCATTGCGCTTTCTGTTTCAGTCGTCTTACCTATGTCGGTCTTTCACTATTCAATCCATCATCATTTCCAAAACCTTCATACTTCTTTCGGTACACCGTGCGCTTTTCCATTTCAGTCGTCTTACCCATGTCGGTCTTCACTCTTCAATCCATCATCGTTTCCCAGCCCTTTCATACTTTGCGGTAACCGTGCGCTTTCCGTTCATCAAAGTCGTCTTACACATGTCGGTCTTCACTCTTCAATCCATCATGTTTCCGAACCTTCATACTTCTTGCGGTACACCGTGCGCTTTCCGTTTCAGTCGTTTTCCCATTGTCGGTTCTTCACTCTTCAACCCATCATCGTTTCCAGAACCTTCATACTTCTTGCGGTACACCGTGCGCTTTTCGTTTCAGTCGTCCGACGACCACTCCTTACCCATGTCGGTCTTCACTCTTCAATCCATCATCGTTATTATTGCGAATCGAGGCCAGGATGGTGGTTATGCGTTAGTTTATGACAATTTCTTCCAATACCGATCTGATTTCGTAGATCGTAGCAGTTCCTTTAAATTTGTAGGTAGAATTTTGCATAAAAGGTAAATTGCATTTCTATCTATATGAAATTTTTTTTGTATTATCTTTTCAGATCATATGGTTTTAATATTGGGTAAACCCTAAATGTTTCTAAGGAACATTTAGATTCCAGATTCTGCCTAAGTGTGATTTAAGTATAGATCTTCCTAAATGGGTAATTCTTCAGCACATGCATCTGAATGTTTCCAATAATTCCAGGGTGAGGTTGTTTATTGTTGAGCATATAGCCATTAATGTGCAATCTAACTATCAGCTTAGGTTTTTAGTTGAGATGGAGCACATGCTTTAATTTAGTATCTGAGTCAAACCAAAGGTCATGGGTTCAAATCTCAGCGCTACCCATAGGCGACTACAGTCCACGTGTTGCTTGGAACCCACCTCACACGTGAGGGGGCGTAAGTTGTAATCTAACTCTCAATTTAGGCTTTTAATATTTTGAGGGTTTTTGTTTGAATAGATGTTATAATCTCAAATTTTGTTAGTATATTTGTTAATCTTCATAGAACCCTAATACCCTGTTTTGCAGGTTTTCTGCCTAAATACTTGCTAAGTGATATTTACTCGGAGATAGGATCTTAAACATTACAGTTGATGCACATGCAAGATATTTATAACTGAACTTTCTAAGCTTAGGAAAATTTGAATACAGTGACTGGATCAAAAAAGATAAATACAATCTTAAGAAGTTACTAAATACATATTTGCTAGATTATGTAGTCAAATTTTACAAAAATTAAGATCTATTACATACCCTATTTGTTGTGTGATTGTGTACATGGGGACATGGAAATTCATATTTCCATGAATTTTTATTTGACTTAGAATACATAATGTATGTTTAAGTCATGTGGATGCAGTGAATATTTGTTACTTATTCATTTGATAATTAATCATGTATTTATTATTTGTCTTTTAAGAATTAAGTTCTTTATATTTGTTTGCTTTCAAAAAAAAAAAAAAAATTCTGTATATTTTTTAATGGCTTTATTATGATGATATGTTCTACTTACAGGCTGAATTGGTTCAATCTCTTCTCAGATATACAATTCCATCATCTTATACACAGATTGTTAATGTGCATCCTTAATTGAATATTTCAATTTTATACTTAATATTTACTTGTTTTAGATTTTACACCTGAAATTTTTAACTATATATTTGACATGTACATTATAGATTGGTCCTTTATCAGTTGTTCATATGGAAGATTTCACTAATGGTGGTTACTGGTTAGGACTTAGGTATGCCATATATGTTTATTTTACATATTAACTGTTGTGTACTGAATTTCATTTTAGACTCAAAGTTAAATAAACATAGATGTAAAACATTACATAAGAGGTGAAATATTACAATAGCCTAACTTTCATACAGATACAGAGATGAAATAGTACAATAGCCTAACGTTTATACATACACAAATGAAAGTTTATAATAGCCTAATGTATACAAAAGTGTCACTACAAAAGATGGAAAATATCCTATCTCCATGAAGATCCAAAACTGCCAAAAAGTTCCTATATCTATAGAGATTAGTACAGCTGCAAAACCTGCATTTGTCCAAAAAGAAAGCAAAAAAATTACAATTACACTTTAAATAAATAGACAGTTAAATATTAGAGTTCAATAACATACCCAAAAAAAAAACATAGGACTTAAGAAGTACATATAAATTAAGATTAAAAAAACATTGTCTATCACAAGGATAATAGACTGGTAACCAACATCAAAAACATATGTTCATCAGGCATATTTGTCTCTATCCAAAACATGATTTCTCAAAATGATTAATTGTCTTTTTAATCACTGATCATCATCTGAATATTTTTCAAGCTTAATAACAAACGCCTTTGATTTTTTTGATACTCTGGTTATGAAAATTCATCCATGAGGCACCTTTTGACTGCTTGAGTGTCACCCCCAGAAGCCGGTGTTCCCTCCAACACTGGTAATGGACTCCCCACTTCATTCTCACCCTCAAAATACTGTGACATAAATAAATAAAAATGAGAGTTATTTTAGACTTAAATGAAGTTCATATTCCAATGATAAGCAGATATACAAACCTAGAGTTATTGTTGCACACTTAATTGCTACATTATACCTACAATTACAAAAATAATTAAACATCAATAGAAAGAAAATACTGCTCATGACAGATCCACTGTCATTTTTTTTAATGTCATATACAATATCATGATTTGCAATCAGACTAATCATATATATCTCTAATAAATTACAGGACACAAAAGGTTCAGACTTACTTCAAGGTAGCCTCTGCACTTTCAATTGTAACCTAATCATCTGTGGCATCACGGTGAGGGAGGCCAAGGTCAAAGTACTTTATATCTAACTCCAATTCCATGAATGTTCTGTTTCCTTCTTACTGTTAATGACTGCAAGTTAAAATGAATGTTGCCTCTAGTATTAACCTCGAGATCCTGCAACTTGATAGTTTCTAATTCATAACATTCCACCTATTTCATAATTATATTCTCAGTTAAACAAAGTCTTTTCTAATTTGAATTTAGTTTGTGTCTACATAATTTTTCTATGTTTTTTTTTTTCTTCTTTTGGCAGTATATATATTATGATGTAAATGTCTGCAGGAGATCAACAATATTACAATCACTTGAAATTGAGAAGTAACTCAATGCATAAAACAGAAAGAAAAGAGATGCCAAACTCATTGTTATGCCTAGTTAAAACAAAGCATTTTCTAATTTGAATTTAGTTTGTCAACATAATTTTTCTATGTTTTTTTTTCTTCTTTTGGCAGTATATATACTGTGATGCAAATGCCTGTAGGAGACCAACAATATTATAATCACTTGGAATTTAGATGTAACTCAATGCATAAAACAGAAAGAAAAGAGACGTCAAACTCATTGTTATACTATTTACCAAACACGCCAAAATAGAATTGAAAATTAGAGAAACAAAAGATTAGTAAAATAAAATCAAAACTATCAACGTTTACTAAAAATCATAGAACTATAATTAATAACATTCACCTGAGAGTCATGGAGTAAGCAGAGACAAAAATAGACCCCATTAGTAAAAAAAACGATATTGTTGGAACGCACAGATTATAAGATTTCAAATCGCCAAAACTACAATTTATTGTTGGTTTTTTTTGTGCGTTCAAGGTTTTGCATTGATATTTGTAGTGCCAGATGATATAATTTTACGCAGGGGAGTATATATAGGGACACAAGATAGATTAATATGTCTATTGTATTAACAATAAAGGATTTTAATGTAAGATTAGTATGTATGAAATAGTAACATATTTCTGTTAGAATTGTATACACTATTTTTATTATAGATATGATTTTAACATAGATTATGTACGATAAGAAGTAGGAAATATTTTTTACCGAGTTTTTTTAGGATATGGGCGGGAGTTAAGTTCATGATTTTAATTTTATATAATGAAATGATTTATTAAAGGAGATTAACGAAAAATGGAATGATCTGTGATTAATAGTTTAGATATTATACTTCCTTACAATATTATCTTCATATTAGTTACAGTCTCCAATATAAATTAGATTAAAATTACCTTAACTTCTCTTATCATTTACATGACATGCATTGCAAATATATACTTTCCTAATCTTAATATATTCCACGTACTATTTTTGCAAGTTGCATCTCCATTTATTTTGCTGATTTATTGCACTATAATTTCTTCCTATCTTGAACATTCTAATATAGTGATTACTTTTTCTATTCTCTCTGGTATTTTTGCTATTTCACCTATTCTTTAGTAATGGGTCTGTTTCATTATCATCTTCCCAGATGAGAAACGCTCTAGTAAAAAGCTCTAATTGATACGTTGTTATTTGTCCAGGGAATATAATGCTCTATGTCACAAAAACACTCAAGTGCTATTCATGACTCCAAGTGATTTACTCTTAATATATTGTCTCTTACTGGTCAAAACTATAAGTAAAAGCTCAAGATTTTGCAATAACTGAAGACAAGCAAGTAATTAAATTAAGTATGATATAATAGAAAAAAAAAAAAAAAAAAAAAAATAAAAAAAATGAGAATCAACATGCAGATTATCTACATATTTGCAGTTTATAGACTTATTATTAGAACCATATTATCCACAAGCTCCAAGCTTTGTTTTAACATTGAATTTTTTAGGCAATGTTCCAATGTATATATAACCATTGTATTCCAATGAAATTCATACTTCCTCCCAAAGTCTTTGGTATACAGGTTATTACATTCTATTTGTATGATTAGTTATCGAGTTTGATAGATTAATTCACTGACTTATAAATAAAATTGTCACAAATGAAGAAACATAACTTTTATTTTCAGTAGGATTTAAGACTTAAATGACTCACCAGGCTAATCCGCATTTCTATACATTTTTGGAAGTGTCAAAGTTGAAAACCAAAAAATAATTACAATTTAATAATTAAAGTCTTGAAGTGTATCAATTGAGAATATTTTTAAAAACTTAAAAATTTGTTGGAGTTATTGTTATGAATTTGTGGAGTTAATGTAATGCATTTATAAGAAACACTTCATGGTGTTCAATAAGTAATCATTGAACAATTCGTGGTATTCAAATAGTATTAATAATATATCCATGAAAATGTTGAGACAAATCGTTGGACATTTGCATTCTTTAAGTTGGTCGGATGAGAAATATTAGACCTATTTGTCAACTAAGTTTATAAATTTTAATTGTATAAATTGTATTTTTAAGTTAGAATATTTTTTTAATAATCTGAAAGGTTATAAAATTTAAATTATTTATTTATTAATATTTACGGTGATTTCCTAAGGAAATTTGCATCCATTTACAAATCCCAAAGAGTTTGTAGAAAAAAATTCAACAAACTCTTGAAGAAAGGGAAAGTCTATGATATTCAACATGAAGTTACTATCTTTTATTTCCAGTGGATTGAACTAAATGACTCACCAGGCTAATCCTACATTTATTCTAATATTATATTTTTGAAAGTGTCAAAAGTGAATATCTCTAAATGAAACCAAAATATATACAATATAATAAGAGTTAATACCCAAAATTGTCCTCGACTATATTGGTTTTTCTCAATTTTGTCCTAAATGACTTTGGTGACTAATATTGTCCCAGACTTTTGTGTTTCGCTCAATTTAGTCATCCGTTTGTTATTCCGGCAAATTGGTGTTAAATAAAAGAAACAATTCAATAATATCAATATTGACCTCTCTTTACTTTCAACATGTGAAGTGAGAAAGCTTTCTTTCTTGCACGAATTACACCCCAGAATTACTCCTAGACCTACGAATCAAATTTTATATTCGCAGGTTTAAGAGTGATTTTGGGAGTAATTCGTAAAAAAATGGATTTCGCACTTCACGTGTCTATGAGTAAAGAGATGCCAATATTAAAATGACTGAATTCTCTATTTTATTTAAACAACAAATGACTGAATAACAAATGAGATACTAAATTGAGCAAAAACACAAAAGTTTGGGACTAAATTGAGTAAAAACACAGAAGTCTAGGACAATATTAAGTCACCAAAGTTATTTAGGACGAAATTGAGAAAACCACTATAGTCGATGACAATTTTGGGCATTAACTCAATATAATAATTAAGTTTCAAGTGTATCATTTGAGATATTTGTTTAACTTAATTTGTGAAGTTAATGTTAAGAATTTGTGGAGTTAATGTTATGCATTTATAAGAACACTTCATGGTGTTCAATAGAGTAACCATTGAACAGTTCATGGTGTTTAAATATTATTAATAACTAGTATTTTTCCATGCGATGCACGGACTAAAAATTATAATATTATTGTTATGTTATTATTTTAAAGACTATTAGTATTATGAAACTTTATCATTAACACAATTTGGAATTATATGATATATTTATCGTTACAATTTAAATTGTATGATATAAATAGATACAAAGTAATGTACTGTAACACCCATGTTTGTAAATTTTCGAAATTTAAAAATTATACTGAAATTTAATTTGCGGTTAAATCATGTCAACCCAATACGATTGCAGATTTGGCAATAAGTGTGTTGAGTCCCGATATGGTGGTAAAAAGTCTAGAGAGAGAGAGGAGGAGGGTGAATAGACATTTTAAACTTTTTCACAATTAATACACACTTTGGTAATCTTCAACTCTATAATAACAAGATAAGAGTTAATACCCATTTTTAGTCCTCCGACTATTTAGCTAATACACGATTTAGTCCCAAAAGTATTAAAAGAACCCAAATTTAGTCCTCTAAATTTTTAAAATGGTACCCAAATGTGGTCCTCCCATTAGAATTGTCATTTATCACCCGTTATTTTTGAAGGGCATAGTGTCATTCTAGTTGATAAAGCACATTTCCTTCTAATGAAATGACACCATGCTCCCAAAGAGTCCCAACAGAGTAGGCCCCAATCCCTCATGGAGCGAAAGTAGAGACCAGTCCACCATGCTCAGCACCTCCATAGCATCCCTCCAATTGTCCATGCAGTGGCTCGATCGCTGAGGGGCCTCCAACGACCGTTAACCAAAGGAAGAAACAAGGTTTGGACCAAGTAAATGACCTTCAAATTGCCATCAAAATACGGTGGATAGACGACAATTTAACGGGAAGACCAACATTGGGTGTGATTTAAAAGTTAGAGGACTAAAATTGGGTAATTTAATACTTTGGGACTAAATCGAGGTATTAGACTAAATAGTCAGAGGGACCAAAATGGGTATTACTCTAACAAGATATTTAACTTTGGATGCCAGCGGAATAATTTATCAAAGTGTTGCGTAAAAACAAAGAGATTATTATCACAGCAATAAGTTGGATATTCTTAGAATAGGCTCAAAATAAAAGTATGACAAGTTTATGCTAGCATGCACACGAGAAAGCTACTAGACCCAGAATGATAATTTCGCACAGATAAAGATGGGTCAATCAAAATTTCCAACATGCAAGAAACAAATGAATATTTAAAAGAGATGGTTCACTCAATATGTATGCAATATCACAAAGTGTTGAATCATGAATGAATCCAAATGGAATTGTGTCTTCATGCACTTGTAAAGTCAACATAACCCAAACAATAAGATAAGAATAAATAAGACGAATAGTAAATGGGTTAGTATGCATGCAATAATAAATAAAATCAGTAAGTAAATGAGAGAGGAAAATTTATAGTGGTTCAGAGGTTGTGTAATCCCTCCTAGTCCACTCTTCTCCTTTCACTCCAAGCAAGAAAAATTCACTATCTCGTTCACCCAAGATACAAATAGTGAATCAAGTGCTACACAACACTTCCCGAGTGTTTTTTGCACCACAGCTACACTCAATCCCGAGTATCTCGCACAAAGCTATACTCTCGATTATTTTGGCACAAAGTTATACTTCTACACCCAAAGTGGGCACACCAACTTACACTTAGCAACACCGAGTGTCTCACACACAGCTACACTCAGCAACCACGAGTATCTCGCACACAGCTACACTCACAGAGTGTCTCGCACATAGCTACACTCAATACGTAGTTTTGCACACAGCTACACTCAACCCTCTTTCTAACACACAGTAGAGATAAGATTTAGAGAAAACAAATTTCTCTTCTAAGGGACTTGAAGAATTTCTCGTGAAAGCTCAAAATGGATATTTCGAATTTTTGCTCTTCTATTTTTGTTGTATTTCCTCTACTTCATGTCTTCAAGCTTCTGGTATTAATATAGCTGAAGAAGCTATATTACCGTTGTACATCAGTTGATCTTGATCGTTCATCTTGATCAGCTACACATTATTGCCAACTTGCATTGCGGATGAATTAATGCAAGATATGGGCTCTTCACAGTGAGTTTGAAAGTCCTCACCTAACAAATCTTTAAAAGTCATACATATCGGCTCATCAGCTGAATCTTCTCCAAAAATAATTTCCTTATCTTGACGGATTCAAAATGATGAAATCTTCTAAAAGATTTGCTGCTGATTCTTGCTTGAGTAAAAATATATCTTCGAACATTTCTTCTTCTGAAATGATTTGAGATACGTAGCAAGGATTTAAATGAGAAAGAAGATGTGTAGAAGAATTCACGTGCAATACATGTGTCCACATTGCACCATGCACTTAACAAGTGTCATCTTTTCAAAAATATGCTTCAAGTAAGATTTGAACACAAGCCCTAGTAGCATTTTAGATTAATTAATAAATTAATCCAAGTCTACATCTTGGTCTTCCTCTATCAGTCTCAAACCTGTGACCCCTAACTTTAGCAACCTTGTTCCTTATCCATTCTACCACTTGATCTTTTAGTGTTTTCTAAGGTAAATATTTCTCAAATAGTAACATTCTAGATAAGTATATTTTGCTAAGAAATTCGTAGGCTTTATGACTTGATTTTGAGACTTAGACTAATAGACAATTAGACTCAAAATAAAATAGGAGAGTTCTAAAAACCACAATTTTACCTCATCAAAACTATTACACTTTATTCCTAACATAGTGACTCAACTAACATAGTGCATCAAAATTAGATATGAAATTTATGTATGTGAATGGGCACTTAAAGACAATATATGTTAAGTTTCTTACCGAATTGTAAATTGAAATGTATTTTTAGTTTTAATATATTCTAATTAGTATAGTCTGTCCAAAAGAGTAAAACACAAATATGTTGTATATTTATAATTATACAAATTAATTTAGTAAGTGCATCTACAAATTAGTGCTTCATGATATTATTGTCTAAAACATTAAAAAAAAAAAAAAAATGATGCCAAAATATTTACATTGAAACATTCAGATTGAATACATATGCGCAATAATTTTACAAACTATAAAAAAAAATACAATAATTTATAATTACATATATATACAATATATAAAAATTAAATCAGATTGGGCAAAATGTAACAAATTCCATATTGGGCCGAAATACAAAACAATAACCATACAATTCATACTCATAATTATTTGCCCAAGCCCGAGCTCAGTTCTACACTTATATATAAGCCTAACCAAACCCAAGACGCACAATTCGAACGATTCATCTTCCTCCGACTGCACTGCGAACGTCTCTTCTCTCTGAACTCACCGATATCAACGAAAACCAACAACTGTTTCTGACGATGTGGCGTTTCATCTGTCTGTGTCCATCACTTTTCCTTTGAGTGGAATATTTTTCCCTAATTTCCAAAAAACATCAGAAGTCAATTTTTTGGCTACCGATGGCAATTCTATTACATTAGTGCTCTCCGACATTGCTCTCCGACAAAGATAAGTACCTCCTCTACCATTTTATCATATTTTCTGATGGTTATTCTTAAATTTTAAGTCGTTTGAATGATTTATTATTTCTAATGTAGAACTTGAGTTCATATCGAAATTTAAGAAAAATTATACTTATCTAGGGTTTATATAGTTTGTATACTTGTAATCTCTATGTTTTTTACTAATATAATGTATAGATCCATCTTATTTGAAATCCTAAAAGCATTCCAATTTGTCAATTTTTACATGCAACTATTTTCGCGAATATATATGTATATATTCGTATATACATCTATATGACATAGATTTCTATACAGGATATGTTATATATGTGATTCAATGTCTTGTGTGATTCATTTACCCTGATTTAGACTTTGGAGCAAAAGTGGCCCGATGATTCCAATATTCCATGTCTCAAAATGAAGCCCTACGTTCTTCATAGGCAAGAAAATGTAGAATTACATTAACAAATATCAAACTCCATCTCGAAACAATAACATATCATTAGCTAGCACACAATCTTGACACCCGTAGAAAGTAAAGTCACTGTCAAAACCTTACCGGGAGTCCCATGGCTAAACTGAGTATGGGAATCTCGTTTTTCCCAGCATGTAATTCAACCGGTCCATCAAAAGTGAATCTCATACCCTCCCGGCTACCATAAGCAAATCCTGAAATTTTGAAACCTAAGTAAATGCTCCAAGACTATGTAAATAAGATTTTTCGGTTACATTTGATCTACAACATGTAGTATTCAAAAAAAAATAAAAAATACAGCATGTAAATATGAAAATATTACCTGAAAACTTTCAATTTATGAATACATGCACTGCATGCCTCCCAGTCCTATTTATATTTACTTCTCATGTGGACAGACTGTTGCAGATACAACCATGAAGGAATTTAGATGAGAAGATTCAAATCAACTTAAGGTCTCCTCAATGCTGCTCTCTCTAATATGACAAATAGACTCCTCAATGCCTCCTGAATCTCAATTTCTTCGGTCTATAAATTCCTTCACATGTAGTCTTTGCTGTGGAATTATTTATAGTGCTGGAGTAGGTATAGAGGTTATTGTAAATATTGATTTTAAAATTTAAATTCATCTTTAATCAATGGTGGTCTTGGAGATTGTAAAAGTCATATGTAATTTAAAATATGTGGTTATTGGAATTTGTAAGGATTCAACTATTAGACTTAAATGTAGCCCGTAATACTTTTCTACGCATCTTAGAGCATCCACATTAGTTGGGAAGAATGTGGGGATAATGTAAGAGTGATTATGAAGAGAATGGAGGGGAGAAAAAAAAAATTTGATTTAAAAAAAAAATAATAAAAAAAGTAATGTTGTCCAGGTGCGCCAGTCCTGACGCACCATTGGCACGCGCCGTATTTGCCCAGGTTTGTGCGCGAAACGCGCACAAGCCTTACTTCTTTTTCTTTTTCTTTTTCTTTTTTTTTTTAAAAAAAAAAATTCTGACATTAACCCCTAATTTGCAGACCATTATTTTTCAAATAACCCATTCCTACATCAGTATTAATTTTTGGCTTGAGTGATTTATTTCTGAAATAACTCTACATTCTCCCCTTTAGTGTGGATGCTCTTAGAGAAGAGAAGAGATGCCAAGCATTTGACTAAGCATTAAAGGTGCTTCGGGTTTATCAACCATTTCCATCTTTAATCAATCTTTTCATTTAATATTTTGTCTCTATCAAAATGCCGCCGTTTTTGTTGAGCCGGAATTTTTCACCACACCATACGGCTTTATAATAGTTAAGATATATTCATAAAAATATTGAGACAAACCATTGGATATTTGCATTTTTAAGTCAGCAGGATGAGAAATGTTAGACATTTTTTCAACTAAGTTTATCAATTTTATTATATAAATTGTATTTTTAAATTAGTAATATTTTTTTAATGATAGGAAATGTTATAAAATTTAAAATATTTATTTATTAATATTTACGGCTGATTTCCTTAGGGAATTTGCATCCATTTACAAATTACCAAAGAGTTTGTCGAAAAATTCATCAACAAACTCTTGAAGGAAGGGAAAGTTTATGATATTCACAATTTCGTTGTGCAAACGTATCGCATGAGGTTTAAGTCGTGGGAGCACAAGTACATTATGAATGCGAACAACGACACTTTGATTAGCGTTACGGATCAAGATGAATCCGATTTTTCCAAACACATGTTCAAACTCGAGGATTTTGGATCGTTGAAGGCCCTGGAGGTGTGCATAGCAATCAACTAATTGGTAACTTTTTCTTACAATTATGTTCTATATTGGGAGTTATTTGCATTTTCTTTATTATACTAATAATACAATCATTACTGTCTATCGGTGATATTATGTTTTCTTTTTATGCGAAGATGGCAAAATTGGTATACATCTACACAGAAAATATATCTTCCATACAAATTAATTAGGATAAAATTGATTTATATAACTAGTTGCTCGAGAACAAGCAAATTTGCCTAATTTATACAAATTCTAAACACTGATATATATAATCTCAAAGTTTTAGCACTGGATGCGTACATCTACACATTAGCTATTAATTGAGCAATTATTTACTCCGAATTCAAGCAAAGATAACATCAAAAAACATAATTGATCCAACACATCTCTTTAATTGCACTATATAATATTTGATGTTATAATTTATATAATTATACATAGATCCAATATTCTTAAAAATAGAGTTAATACCATTGAGGTCCTCTGAGTATAGTGGTTTTGCCACGTTTAGCCTTAAATTTTCAAATTGACCATCTGTGGTCTTTCGACTTTCAAACTGTTACCATTCGCGGTGTAAGTTAATTATCAATGGTCCTTCAACTATTAATTTTAAACCAACCATAGTCCTTTCAAGAGGACTGCGATGGTTAAATTTCGAAATTTGAAGGACCATGAGGTGGTTAACTTGGACCATGAATGGGTTAAATTTGAAAAGTCGAAAGACAATAGATGGCCAATTTGAAGACAATAGATGGCCAATTTGAAGGCAAATTATATCGTGCACCGCGGTGCATAATCGATTATGCACCACGCATCAAAACGACGTCGTTTTGTTAAATGAAAATAAACAGCATTCGTTTTCGTTTGTTCTGCACCCTTCCCAAAAAGTAACTCTGTTTGTTCAGTTTCATTTCGTATATACTGCAGTTTCAGTTCAACACAACTACAGTTTCATTTTGATATAACTACAGTTTAATTCGATATTTAGACTCAAATATGTGAAAATGTTATTTAATTGTATTTTTATATACATATAGTTTCATTAAAACACAACTACATGATCATTTTGATATAATTACAACTTCATTTGTACAATATACAATCAAAATATGTGAAATGTTATTCAGTTTCATTTTATATACACTGCAGTTTCATTTCACTACAACTACAGTATCATTTTGATATAACTGCAGTATCGGTTTAGATATACTGTAGTGTCAGTTGGTGTTTAATACACCAAACAAGCGGACTCCGTTAACGGTAACGGCGGACCGTTTCTTTACTTAAAGAAACGGCTCCGTTTTTACCCGGTGCATGTGCACCGCAGTCTATGATATAAACACTGCAATTTGAAAGTTTGGGACTAAACATGGCAAAACCACTATACTCAAAGGATCCCATGTGCCATTAACTCTCTTAAAATATTACTAGTAACTAGTATTTGCGCCCGTGCGATGTAGGGAATAGATTTGTTGTAATATATTAAGAATATTTGAATTGATATATAATTATTTAAATTAGAACATCAAATATTATATAGTGCAACTGAAGATGCGATTTGAATCATTTATGTGTTTTGAATGTTATCATTGTTTAATTGAGCAAATATTGCTCAAATTATAGCTAATATGAGATGTAACGCATGCGGTGCTGTAACTTTGGAGATTTGTATATCATCGTTTAGTTTTTTTTTTTTTTTATAAATTAGCAAATGTGCTCGTTTCTAGCAACCTCACTTATAACAATGAATTGCTATCCTAATTCATTTGTATATATGAAATATTTTTTTTGTCTAGATATATAGCAATTTTGCCATTTAAAAACATAATATCATCGATTGTATTTACACATTATTGAAACTTCTTTGTAGACGAGATTGGTAGTGTCAACACAATTTTGTCCATCATCGTCTAGAGCTAACACCTTCCATCCATCAAGGACACGTTACTCATGTAAATATATAATTAGTAGAACATCACTCAATTAGTGATCCTTTTATATTTTTAGTCAATTAGTAATATCATATTCATTTCAGTCCAAATTGTTCTTCTTTTATTTGTCAGTCAATTAGAATATCATATTCATTTTCAGCTAATTATTCTTTTCTTTTCAATCAATTAGAATATCAAATGCATTGATATTTTTACCTAATTTTCGTTTCATTTTTAATTGATGATGTAGATAATACTATTAAAATATTTTCGTTCCATTTTTAATTTTACCTTTATTATTGTTTAAAATATGCATTTACTTATTGATGATGTAGAATCTTATTATTAAAATGTTTCGTCTAATTTTTAAATTTCTGTTTCATTTTTATTATAATGCAATGTCTCTCATTTTTTTTTATTTTAGCAATTATAGATCATTAATATCATTTCCCTTTTATATTTTCAGTCAATTAGTCAATTAGAATATAGATGCAATGATATTTTTACCTAATTTCGTTCTATTTTTATTTGATGATGTAGACTATTATAGATATTAATACTAATTTTTCGACAATAACTGCATCTAATATGCCCTTACTCTTTAAAAACTTAACAAATTAGACAATTGAAAAAGGTATCCAAGGCTAAAAAGCAAATAATCTGGAACGTCCATATTAATGAAATTAAGGGTTTTACTAAAATGCCCCTGAGTTTGGGCGAAAAATTAGTTTAGGAGGATTTTACTTTATTTATATTATATATAGTATATATATATATATATTATATATATTATAATATATATATATATATATATATATTATATATATATATGGTAGAGTGTCCAGTGAGAACATGTCATTAGGTGAGAACGTGAGAACACATCATGGAAATCCATCAAAAAAATATTGGACCCGGAGCGAACCGACCCGAAGAGACGGGCCCGAGAAAATGCCCCGGCCAGCCAAGTGGCCGTGGCCGAGTCGGCCAAAGCATCTCGGCTTGGGCCGAGTCCGGCCACGGTTGGGCTCGGCACACCCGAGCCCACCACCACGGACTCGGCGCTGAGGGCCAGTCCGTGGTGGACCTCGGCCAGGCCGAGCCCGGCAGCTCAGCCATGCCGAGTCCATGGACTCGGCTAGGCGAGCTCGCAGCTCGGCCATGCCGAGTCGAGGGACTCGGCTAGGCCGAGCTCGCAGCTCGGCCGTGCGAGTCGGTCCACCTTGGACCCGGTCCAAGGTGGACCGGTCAAGATGGGTGATCCAACCACCCCCCGATTCTAGGGGTATGGTTGGGGGTGGAGCTAGTAAAATGGCTCCCTCTTGTCCTAACAAAGGGCGGATCCTGACCTGATTATTACACACAACTGATTCCTAAATTGCTATCTCCTAGCGTTATTGTCCTATTAAGTCTTGTAATAGCTTATTAGCGGCAATCAATACAAATACACGGTCCCACAGCGACCTACGGTCCCTGCGACTTTATTATATCTTGTGTTTAATTATCTATTTCGTACATATATACTATCTGGATTTAGTGATTCGGGCATACCCCGGGGAATTAAATCCATCAATATTCATTATA
>VALG01011555.1:0-20214 GCA_009835305.1 Ipomoea purpurea
ATCCCTATAACTTACGGACCCACGCTAGTTTATGATTAAAAGATGTATCTGAATAGAATTTCTTTCAAACAGAAACTATCAATATTGGATCTTTGTTTAAAAAATTGATAAAAATTTAAGAATTTACACACTACATTATAGATTAGAAATTTATATGACAAACAAAAATATTAGCTATAGAAAATTGGTCTGAAAAGATCTATATTAGTATAGTGTTTAAATTTTTTAAACCCCAGCTTGTAATTGACAATTAATTATGGCAAAACTAGAGTACACAACGGTACTAACTATTACTAGTACTGTTAAAATATTTAGATCAATAGATAGGAGTGATGATCAAATAGCGTGCAAAAGTCAATAATTTAAACATTGACACAGAATTTCGAGAATAAAAATATATAAATACAACAAGTTTATCAGCATACCTGATTGTCGCAGCACTGCTTGTATGAACCAGGCCAATGTCGAGTTGACCGGGCGGCGATAGCAGCGATGGAGTCGTAAGTATGAGACTGAAGAGCCGATCGTAAGGTCTGCGGGATGACAGAAGCTGCGAATAGGTAGAAGCGAGAGCTAGAATAATTCGGGACATTGTGGTAACATCTTTGTCTACAAGAAATCGCTAGAAAGATTAATTACTTGTCCTTCCAAGATCAAAGTATTATATATACTGGTTGTTTACATGGGAAATAAGAGAGAGAGAAAAAAAGAAGGTGCATTAACAGAAATATTTCAAGAGTTAAATATAAAGAAACTCCTCTCACCGAATTACAAAGAAGATACTTTGATTAATCATCTTATCAAGACAACCATTGATGATCTGAGTTTAATAAGATTTGGGAAGAATGTTCTATCAAGCCTTAAATCAGTGGACCATATTTTCTATATATTCAACTGTGGGTGGGGTGGTTGAATGGATCAGTGTAGACGGACAGCGACAGCACGGATCTCCCAAAAGGGACTTTGGACGCTGAAGCACGATCCTCCGACTCGACATCTCTATAGCTTTCAAAAGATATGGGTATTACCTTGTGGGTGTGTAAACACCAAGGGGTGAGAAGGTTTTCCCTACTGTCTGTTTGATTTGCAGCTAGATAGTGGATTGGACTCACTGATGGTGGGTCCCCCTAGACGTAAACTGTTGTATCAAAGTGGGTAAACAAATATTTTGTGTCTTTGACATCTGTTTGGTTTAATTTCCGCACCAGTTCTTTCACTATTCTACTTAACTAGCTAAGGACAGTGCTAAGCCAGTCCACTCAAACAAAATCAATATTGAAAATATTTTCTTGAAAACTTAAATATAATGGCCCACAAAAAAAAAAAAAAAAGAAGGCAATTAAAATGTCTTTCCAATTTTACTATTCTTACATTCATATAATTTGCAATCTAACATTCATATCCGACGTGGAATCTTCTTCTTGTTATGATATTATTTATAAAAAATAAAATATAAAAAAAAAAAAAAACAACAACAAAATTGAAGTTGTTGTCAAATTAGACATTTATGAATTTTATAATAAAAATAAAGAAACGGAGCGCATGAAAAAGAATTTGCAAGATTACAATTTATGCAGTCTGCAAAGCAATTCATTTTTAGGTTTAACTCTTTTTTTTTTTTTTTTTTTTTTTTTTTTTTTTGTTAAAAAATTCACTATTGAAGAAAATTTAGTCCAATTAAATTCAATACTTCAAAAATCTGAAGTGACGATCAACATGACAGTGGATTTCTATTGCATTTAAATTATTATGAGAGATAATGTCAAATAATTGTTAAGTAATAATTATTGTGAAATCTATTAATAAAATGATGATGGTATTTTGGGGGTAGTAGGTTTGGTGAGTTATAATAGCGATCTACATTGCTGAGGAAGGTAGGAGAGACAGAAAGGACAATATAGACGATGGTGGAGATCAGATATACTGGAAGCGGCAGTCTAGTGATCCTAGTCGGTTAACCTAGGAAATTCCTGTATTATTATGGTTTTCTTGTAATATTTTGAGAGAGTGAAAAATGTCTATGTTGTATATAATGTATTAGCTGAAAATCATGCAATGTATCATTTTCTGAATCAACACATCTTTCTCCTATATATATCTTCAGTAAATCTACTATTATTCCTATTGAAAAAAATGATTGTTGAGTCGGGAAGTCTTTTGCGTCGGGGCTTTTGGCTTGGTCTATTCATTTTCCAGAAATAGAGGAGAGTGCGAAATTCGAACAGATACACGGATTCTAATTAATTATTATAAATACTAATAAAACAAATTTATTTTATATTTGTATATATACCGTTGGCGACAGTCTCCGCGCGGATGCCGTTTCAATATATCCTAAATTATATTATTTATTATATTTATTGATATTTAATTATTATAATATAAATGATTTGTATCATTATAACATTTTTCAATCTGGTCGCGCAATCCCTTTACCCAATGCGATTATTCGGTATTTGTAATATTATAAATGAAATAAACTAAATATGTTACCCATGAAGGCACCAATATGTCTTTATAATTACGGACTAGATCGTTCACCACACCACTCCCTCACCTCTCAACCCCACCACACACACCACCACAACCCGCCCCCACCACACCCCACCACCAGCCACCACACACCTCCCGGAAAGTTCTCCCCTTTCTCTTTTGTCAAGACACTTCATCTTGAAGGGGTAGTTGAAAGGTTAACTACTTATATTTCCAATTCTGTAGTAGTGATTCTCGACTGCCGCTTTGCGATTTACTACTCATTTTTTGTTTTTGTGTTCCTCACTCAGACTTAGTTTCGTGAAGAGAGGTTTCCTTCCTAAAACATTTCATCGGTTCGTCCCCACTTTCAAGGATTAATCTAAGGCAAATGTCCTTCCCCACTTGAGATAAAAATCTTCAAACCTACACGCTTTAGTCTACATACCGCGAACATGAGCATGGTACCATAGTTTGAAGCCTATCATGTAAGTTATTGATCTAAAACCACAATCAAGAAAAGGAGAAGAAGAAAGGAACCATCATATCATTCCCAAGGTATAATGTTTCTTATAGTAAGGGCATCGATAACTATCTTTGAGTGTCTTCAAAAGCCATTTGAGGGTTAAAGCTTGCCTTTGGGTGATCGAGCAACTTCTTCAGTTTAAAGATTTTTTTTAGCACGCTCATGTATGGCATTCATTTTGCACTGATATAGCGTGTTTGATGCACTTAATGATATTTAGAGGAAAAAATAATCATACTTCATAGGCAAAGGAATAATGAACATAATATAGTCTCTGTGTTGATTGGTGGGTTAATAAGAAAGTATCTAATTAAAATAAATATAAATTGTCGCATTGGGTGACAGAGAATTATAATTGTTGAAGTTCTCAGCTTTCTAAAAAAATAGATTTAATATTTAAGATTATTTTTATTGTGCTTTGCTATTGGTTGGTTATGTTGATCTTTTTAATACTTTTTTTTTTTTTTTTGAAAATCTTTAATATTTGATTATATTGGAATCCTAAAGACTTGTGGACTTTAATTTTTAAGACTTGATTTTGTTGATTCCTTTATGTTGTTCTAACAATGTAAATTGTGAATTCAAATTGCCATATTATGACAATAGTTATTTATACTAGAAAGATAGATTGAAAGAGCAAAGACATTAAAATGTTTATGACACATTATTAATAAAAAACAAAAAATATATTTTACGGTATATAACAATTAAAATGTTTAAGTATACTATTCTGTTCAATTTCCCTGTTCATTTTCTGGAAAATGAACCAAACACCAAAAGGACAGTTTTCCATTGTTAAGCAAACATAGGAAAGGAAAATGTTTTCTAGAAAATGACTCATTTTCCAGAAGTCATTTCCTGCTTTCCAAACCCGGACCCTTAAAAGAATCAATAGATAAATAGTATAATTGTTTTATATTTTTTTTTTTCAAAATGCGTTACATTTATGTTTCACCACCTACCTACCCCAAAACCATCATCATTTTATTAATAGATTTCACAATATATTTATTACTTAACCAATTATTTGACATTATCTCTCATAGATAATTTAAATGCAATTAAGAATCCACGGTCATGTGATCTCACTCCAGATTTTGAAGTATTGAATTAGATTGACTAAATTTTCTTCAATAGTGAATTTTTTTACAAAAAGAAAAAAAAAAAAAAAAAAAAAAAGAAGTTAAACCTAAAAAATGAATTGGCATTTGCAGGACTGCATAAATTGTAATCTTGCAAATTTCTTTTCAATGGCTCCGTTTCTTTATTTTTATAAAAATTCATAAATGTCTAATGTGACAACAACTTCAATTTTGTTGTTGTTTTTTTTTTTTTATTTTTATTTTTTTATAAATATTATAACCAAGAAAGAAGATCCACAGTCGATATGAATGTAGATTGAAATTATATGAATGTAAAAAATAGTAATTGGAAATGTATCATTTAATTGCTTCTTTTTTTTTTTTTTTTTTTGTGTGCCATTATATTAAGTTGTTTCAAGAAAATATTTCATATGATTTTGTTTGAGTGACTGGCTTAGCACTGTCTTAGACTAGTTAATAGAATAAAGTGAAAGAACTTGGTGGGAAATTAAACCAACAGATGTCAAAGACACAAAATATTGTTTACCCACTTTGATACAACAGTATCTACGTCTAGGGGACCACCATCAGTGAGTCAATCCACTATCTTACTCAAATCAAACACAGACGTAGGAGAAAAAACCTTCTCACCCTTGTGTGTACACACCACAAGGTAATACCATATCTTTTGAAAGCTATAGAGGATTGGGTCGAGTCGGAGATCCGTGCTTCAAGCGTCCAAAATCCCCTTTGGAGATCCGTGCTGTCGCTGTCCGTCTCGCTGATCCATTCACCACCCACCACAGTTGTATGGAATATGGTCCACTGATTTAAGCTTTGTAGACTTCTTCCCAAGAGTCTTATTAAACTCAGATCATCAATGGTGTCTTGATAAGATGATAACTCAAAGTATCTTCTTTTGTAATTCGTGGAGAGAGTTTCTTTATATTTAACTCTTGAAGAATATTTCTTGTAATGCACCTCTCTTTTTCTCTCTCTCTTTATTTCCATGTAAACAACCAGTATATATAATACTTTGAGTCTTGGAGGACAAGTAATTAATCTTCTAGCGATTTCTTGTAGACAAAGATTACTGTCATTATTCTTTTTTGGCAATTCTGACTTCATCAAGAATGGTTTCTAAAACCATCAATACGGTAACTGCTTTGCTGGTCATAAAGGCTGCGAAATCAACTTTAATTTCCAAAACCCGACTGGCGCAGTGACTTGTCGCAAGATCAATCCACTCCCCAGTATTGTAACAGACCCACAACTTGACCTATCTAGTTTTGGCCATAAATAATTGTCAACTTAGCAAGCCTGGGGTTTAAAAAATTTTTAAACGACTAACAAACTCCCCACTTTAGCTTATTATTTGACAAAACAACTCGATAAAGAATAATACAATTAAACAACCAATTGTCGTTAAAGAAATCCTACTCAAAATTTATCAAACTCGCGCCTCCAACAACGTATACTAAAATTTCCCCCCTCGCATGTATAGTTTTTTTTTTTTTTTTTTTTTTTTTTTTTTTTTTACTATCCGCTATAGCACTATAATTCCAAAAAGGGGGGGTCCCTCACCGCAGCGCTTATAACTTGTCCTGCCTTTAAGCAAGCAAATCAGGGTGGTCTGTGCCCTTATTAGCACAAATAACCGAGCACTCGTTTGTGTAACGTCGACAATTCATTTCCCACAATCACATCTTCCTTTCTCCCATAATCAACACCATCATTGCGCAATGATAAATACACCCATCCCAATTCAATCATCACACAGTAAGCTCCAATAAGCAACAATCATACTACATAGGCAAATTTCTAGGAACGGTACTCAAAAACATCGCACGAGACTCATAAATATGAAACAGGGTACAAAAGGGGTGCAAGCGCACGGGAAACAATAAACAGGGGAAAACAACCCGCCACCGCCGCGCCATACTAGCGGGTGGCAGCGGGGGTGGACATCCACCGGCCAGCCCAACCCCGCCGGTGGCCCGGCCCATGTGCAAGCGGGTGCACGGCGGCCTGTCGTCCGCCCGCTGTTCCTGGGCGCAAGGAATCGACCGGGCCCCAGTGCAGTAGGACTCGTCCCCCACCGACGCCCCCGCTGGTAGCGAAGGAATTCGCGACCCTTTCCCGACTTCGGGAATTCCTCAATTAAACTCCGAAAGCCATGCGACCAACACTCACAATAAGCATATCAAACAACAACACAGATTCGATCAAACACAAATTAAACCAAGACCACCCAACAATTACGTCCTCCTACCGGAACCTAAAACTGCCAAAGACTCGACAACAAGCCACAATAACGGGTCGGGAGCTATCAGAACCTCAAGAACATCAAGAATCTTATATGCAAAGCCTAAAAGACAAGTCTTATTCTAAACATGTTTAAACACAAGAACATGCATATAAACACTTACGAATATCAAGAACATCAAGATCATCAAGATATCACAATATAAACCTTAAGACAAGCTCTATCAATGCATAATTACCAAATCACACATACAATCATTCAAACGAGTCAATCAATAAAAGATAGCAAGAAAATAGGTTTTGTAAGACATGAGTTACCTCTTAGCTTTAGTTAAATCTCTCACAACTACTAAGATCCTTCTTCAAGATTTTCTCCCGATTGATCTTCCCTAAGCTTGGTGATGGGGAATTCTTTGGCTAGGTTCTTAGGGGGAATTTTCGAGTAATAGAGATGTGGGTGGAAAGGGTTCTAAATGCTTCCTAATCCGCTTTATATAGTTTTAGGAGTCCTAATCAGAATATGATTAATAATGGCCCTCTTTTTTATTCTAATAGGCTTAAGGCTTTAATATGGGTAAGGTTCAACGATCCTCCGTGTATCACATTAATTAATTACGGGATCCTGACTAAATTATTATTTTTTTAACTATTCTTTAACAGAATTAATTAAATAATTAATCGAGTTTAAATGGCGTAACACGAGGTGTTACAGAAAATGACACGTTTTTTTTAAAAATATTTAAATTTTCTAGTGTTTGGTTGAAGTTAGAAAATTATCTCTTTTTTTTGGGTTAAAAGTTAAGAAATTGCATTTATCTATTTGCCGTATTTGGTTTATATTTCTAGAAATGAGCATATTATTTGTTAATAATAATAATAATAATAATAATAATAATAATAATAAGTGGTGGCGGCGGTGGTGGTGTGGTGGTAGATATGGTACGGTTGTGGTAGTGGTGTGTTGGTGGTGGTGGTAGATGTGGTGGTGAAGTGGTAGTGAGGGTGGTGGTGGATGTTGATGTGGTTGTGGTGGCGGTGGTGGTGATTGAGGTGGAGGTTATTGTGGTGATGGTGGTAGAGGTGGTATAATAATAAAGATTCAGAAAAATACGTTGAAGAGAAATGACGGGGGAAAGAGAATAAAGATTCGGAAAAATTTTCCCGACTAAAAATTTAAAAAGATTTTTTTTTGCAAATTGAACGTTTGTTGTCCATTATTAACAAAATACAATAATTTCTTTTAACTTATTTTCTTATAGGACACCCAAACACAGAACAAATCCAAAAAAAAATGATTCGCAAAAGTCATTTTTTGAATTTTCAAATCACCTAGACATTAGATTTAGTAGATAAAAAAAAAAGGGTATAAATTTTTATAAAGTATACCCTTATCCTTCACCTTAGGGGAACTTGAAATTACCCCAGGTAATAAGATTACCTCCAGGAAGGTGATATCAAGATTTTGGAATGTAAGATCCTATCTTAGTTTGGATTGTGAATAATAATCATTATTGTTGGTTAATGGTTATCCTTCTAGGTTATATGAATCAATCTTACGATAATGTCTTCAATAATATATATATAATATATAATAAAATAAAATATTATATATATATATATATATATATATTATATATATATATATATAATGTGTGTTTAATTATTTTATTTATTTATATGTATGAATGTATATCAATACTTAAAATTTTAAAAAAACTAAATATATAAATATGCACTCATGTAATTTGATTTTATATACTATAATATATAATATATCTATATATATATATTATTACTATATATTAATATACATATATACTACTAATATATATTATTAGTTAACAAGGGCAATGTGGAATAATCAAGGTAAATCTAAGATTACAAAAAGAAATGGGTACACATTACCGTCACACATCAGTTTTCAGGTAATATAACATTACTGGTAATCTCATAACTCGCAAATTATGTTGTGCAACCGAATGGTCCGAATGCACCATGGCATGGTGCATACGATGCAAAACGACATCGTTTTGGTTAAAAAAACGCGCGTCCCACTTAAAAAAGAATCAAGTTCGATTCCCGGCAATAGCATTTTTAATATCCATAAATCATAACTATAAAAATAATAAATTCATAACTATATAATATCCATCCACAAATCATAACTAATATATCACAGTGAATGAAATGAAGTAAAAATCCACAAGTGAATGAAACTAAATATCATAATGATTGAACAAATATCCACAATGAAACTGACTAAATATCCATAAATTCATAAGCTATATATCCAGAAATTCAATAACTACTATACTCCACAATGAATGAATGAAGTAAATATCTACAATGAATGGAACTAAATATCACAATGAAGAACTAAATATCCATAATTAATAACTATTATCCGAAATTCATAACTATATATCCACAATTAATGAATGAAGTAAATATCTACAATGAATGAAACTAAATATCCACAATAATGAACTAAATATCCATAAATTATAACTATATATCCACAATAATGCTATTGCCGAGAATTGGAACCTTAATTTTTTTTTTTTAAAGTGGGATGCGCTTTTTAGTTAAAAACGACGTCGTTTTGCATCGTATGTATTCATGCGCCATGGTGGCATTCAAGTTGTACAGCATAACTATAGTCTCATAACTTGAACAAACAAAGTAATATAAATTAATCAGACCTCATATTTACCTTTGTAATCTTAGATGGCCGAACCAAACCTACCCCTAGAGGAAATTATTAATTAATAACTCTTTTCAGACACGCCAAACAGTCAAAGAAGAAACATTGTTCTTTGGGGAAGAAACATTCTAGTTCTGAACTTTTGACATAGTTATAATTAATAATTAATTTTTTTTTGGAAAATATAATTAATAATTAATTAGTACTTAAATTAATCACCTTAATACTGGGTAAAATCTAAGTTTAATGGTTTGGTTGTGATGTTAATGATGGCTGCGGAGACTCAACTTTATACAAAAAAGAAGTGAACAACAGCACCTTCTGCAGACTTCTTCAAGTGCCAACTATGATTGCCTTCAAGTTTTATTATACAAATTTTTTAAACAAATAAAAGAAAAAAAGTTAACTTTTGAGATGTTTTCCATTAAAAAGCTAAAAAGAAAAGAAAAAGGAACTAATTGTCACTTTTAATCTTCTGATTATTTCACTTATCATATAAGTCTTTAACTATTAATTTTTACATTTGGTGTACAAAATATGTTTTTGTTCCTATATTTTCTGTAACCAAATTTTCCGTAATCACCAAAAAAAGTAAAATTTTCATCCGAAATTGTTATAATGACAAATTTTAACAAAATACTATGTTTTTATATTTTAAAGGATCTTTTTTTTTTTCCCTTTGCAATTCTGGATAAGAAAAAGTTTACATTTTTTGACAAATAATTGATGGATATTTGGTTGATCGGATCAAATGGGACAACAAAAACATATTTAATACGCACCAAATATTATACAATTAATAATTTGAATTTAGAAGTGAATAATAGTTAAGGTAACAAAATGCAATGGCTCATTGAAAAGAAAAGAAAAGAAATCGTTTCACCCTTGGGAAGAAGTTATTCTTCAATTTTTCATGGGCTATTAGGATATTTGTTGAGGATTCGAGGAGAACTATTACGTTTTCTTTATCAGATTATTTGTGTGAATAAAAGAATAATGTTATATGATAAATTTTTAAATTAAAATTTGTATCATTTGGTGTTATTGTTTTTATTTAGGAAAAATTGTAATTTATGTCAATTCATATCAATGTCACCCCTGAATTATTAATGGTGTAAATGTTTGCCCCTCAAGGATTATGTTGATCGGTTACTACTGACGTCAACACAGTTGGATTGCGAAGAGCTCACCCAGGAGTGTGAGTCATGCCAAAATCTTTGCAAAGGCACTGGGGTGGTCGACAACGTTTTATCAACCAGTGAGCACGACCATCCCTTTTGCTCAGTGATGAGTGGATATTATAGGACCGTTTCTTTTGAGCTATCCCGGGCAAAGGAAGTTCATTATAGTGGCTATTGATTATTTTTGAAAATAGATCAAAGTCGAGCCTTTAATTAGTCACCATTACTTCCCAGTAGTGTGCCATATTTTGTGGCGTAACGTTATATCTAGGTTTGGGGTTCCCGTGCATCTAGTCACAGATAAACGGGATGCAGTTCGAGAGCTGGTATTTTCCAAGCTTCTTGGCGATAGTCAGGACCAAGTCTGTCCGAGCATCGGTGGCATACCCCTAAGGAACAACCAGGTAGAGAATGCGAACCGGAAGATCTTGGTTGGTTTAAAAAAGAAACTACACTCAACTGGTCGGTGTTGGGCTGACGTGATGCATTACATTCTGTGGGCATACCGGACAACCCCTCGAGAAAAAACAAAAAGAAACCCCATTTTCTTTGGTTTAATAGAGCAGAAGTGAAGCTTCCGATTGAAGCATGGATTGGAATGGTTGTGGAAGAAGGACCGATCGGAAGGGTCGAGATGACATGGGAGAGAAAAAGGAGAGAGGGAAGGATTGAGAAGTGGAAAAGCACAACTCGGGGCAACTTCCCACGCTCGGAGGGCCTGACTTCCTCATTTGCGGGGGGGGGGCGGCGGGTTGCTGGCTGGCTTCAACGTCGTCAGCTCGGGATAACTCCAGTAAAATCCCTTGGGAACGCATCGATCTCCCAAATGGTTTGTCATCAGTGGAGACTGTGAAGGAGCCGACCCACGACCTCATCGTCATAGTCTCAACCAAGACGTTTTGGCTATCGGAGTCTGACATGCTTTCTCCTTAAATAGTAAGGAAAAACATTTTAGTGTGAGGCTCGGATAAGGCTACGCGCAAAAGTGCGTTTAAAACAAAGAAGCTTTAATGAAAATTTTTAAAGTGTGAAGCTCGGAGAAGTACTTACTAGTTTATTTCACGATGGGTCGGAAAAGCTTGGGAGAATGAGAATCGCAAGTGTAGCAGCTTGGGAAGCTCCAATCTCAGATTTGCGGAAGAAAGCGTGAAATGCGACCCCTTATAGTGCCGTATTTGTAGAGGGTAGTTGGGGGGAAAATCTTTTCAAATTTCAAAATCGGGCAAGAATCCTGAATGTGCGGCAACGGCTAACACGTGTTCGTTGGACCCTGTGAACAGTGATCAACGCTCTGGCCGTGCGCCTGCGTCGCACCCCGATCCGTGAAAATTTGCGGACTCTGTTCGAGGCCGAACCCTTCCTCCTGGACCATCGTTAGGCTCTGGGCTGTAGGCTTTTATCCCCCGACAACCGTGCTAATACGATGGTCAGTACTGGACCCTCTCTGTGAGCTGAGACCGGCCCGACCCGCACCAACCTCATATCCGCACGCTCCCGACCACCTGGCTTACCGAGCTCCGTTAAGGACAGCTTGCACTGTCACCTCTACGTTATTTGCATCCCGATCTACTCAGGCTGGGACCGACCTACCGACTAAGTTTCAATGGCAGTACGTAAGGCCTTTAGGAATATCAGAGCATGCGGCCAGGCTCCCTTAGGCCCAGCCTGAACCCGTGCATGTGTTCCACGTGCCGTGCATGCCGCGAAACCAGAACACGTTCTCTCCATCTTCCCAATAAATACTGTATTTATTGCTGAGAGGGGGACTTTTAGCTACTTCGAGACGTTAAGGTTAAGCTCGAGAACCTCTTGACCCACTGCCAAATCTTCTGAGCTCTAGCACTTAAAACCGACAAGCAGACTAGGCACGGGATCCGAACCCAGAACTGACCCTAGAACCGTATTCGCAGTTGTTACCGTCCGTATATACTACATCAACTAGAAACTAAACTCAATCTGTAAAGTAACCTCAGGGTAGTTAAGTTTCAGAAAGTTATGAGCAGTAATCATCGAAAGGTTAATCTTCGAGAAGTCAAAACCAGAAAACTGGAGACTAAAGAAGTAGAAGACTAGATAATTTAAGAGTTGATGACCAGAATGTTAATGGCCAAAAAGTGGAATGGCCAACCTTATCCGAAAAGTTAAGGGATCGAAAAGTAAAACTAACAGAATAGTTAGTTACTTTCGTAAGGTAGTACGATTGGTTTTCTGCAAAGTCATATGAAAGGTTGCTTAGGTTGAAGCGCAAATTAAATCTCTAAAAAAAGTAATAGGTTTACTTTATGAATATATCAATCCGGAACATTCCCTAAGCGAATAGTGATCAACCATCAAACGTGCTTGTCAAGCAAGAACGAAGAATGTTACCAAGCATATTGAAGGTCCTAGGTACACATCGGTTATGATTTAATTTGTCATTAATGATAATGATTTTATATTCGTCCTATACAAATCTTAGTACTTGGGTAGGATTTTTTACAAGGAATTGAAAATTCTTTTTCTCATCCAAAAGTATTCCGTCAATTCCTCTTAAAATTCTTTGCACGCACATCCTACACGTTGTTAATGTTCGCTGAGGGTAGTTTCAACTGAGTGCGAGAAAAAAAAGGTTTTTTCTTTTAAATAAATAAATAAATAAATAAATAAATAATACTAATATATATATATTATAATAATATCAGATATATATAAACTATATATATATATATATATTATATATATATGGTCAAAAAAGAGCAGGCGGAGGGGTACATTTGCTTGAAACAAACACAAACTATTTTATTCAAATATTACAATAATTCTCAGCACTCTCGCGGATGCAAATCGATTTTTTTAAAAATGTGTTTACACACAACGTACTTAATTTTTTAATTTTGGTTCTTTTAATGTTTGGTGATTATTTTTGCAGATATTAAATCCCTTTATATATTCGCGGTAATGTTAATATAAAGTCTCCCTCCAAACTCGACTAAGCTTCTTCCGCTAACCCAGTGTTTACTCACCTAATTTCGATGAACTACTTAAGTGTATCTTCTACTCTAATTAAACTCTGAGTATTGAAAGATGATGTACACTTTTAACTTTGAGGTTAGACTTAGTAGGGAAGAAATCACGTCAACAGATCAAATATTTGACCCAATATGAATTCCATCACTATTGCACGTCCAACGTTGAATAATTCACGATTATTATCATTATTCATTAGATTTTATTCTCCGAACAAAAGTGATTTTTTATTTTATTTAATTTATATTTTATATTTATATTGTCATACCGTTGTGGTACTAGTTATTACTCTCATGATCATGATTTAAACTTCAGTGGCGCGGTATTACTCATTTTGGATTCGTATTATGAAAATAGATATAGTAACAGGTAGTCAAAAAATTGAAATATCAACCTTTAGTTAACCCTCTCTCCCCATCTTATCACCACTACCATATTAGACAGAAGAGATATGACACACCACTCCTGGGTGGTGAAAAACATACTTTTTATATCATAGCAACCGTCTCTTCGTTCATAGATGCATTACTAGTCCATTTAATGTGGTTGTGACCTTAATGAATTTTCGTATAGAATATAACTGATGAACCTAAAAGTATATATGAATAAATATTACAAATGTGTTTGGTTCGCACATAGGAAATTGGAATCGAAATGAGTATCAAATATATTGTATGGTAATGGGTTTTGGGTGAAAGTATTTAACATTTTTTGGTAGTAGGGTGGAATGTTGAATGGTACTAATAGTAGTGCTTGAGAATGATAAGGGAATGAAACCCTTATTGTTTGGGTATGAGTTTTTCCAATTGATAGGGTATTCGAAACCTATCTAGTAGTAATTCTAAAAAGCCGCCTATCACCAAACAACAACCATCACTTTCAATACCAAATTCTATGGGGAAAATCACCAACCAAACACACCTAAATTGTAACAGAATCGATAATGCATTTAAAAAGAAATGCATATTGTAATAATAATAATAATTATAAATATTGTTATATTATTACTAAAATATGCATTACTCTGTGTTCCATTTTATATATACGATGTAATCACTATCCTATTTGTTGGTTAAATGATTCATTATTATTTTTTGTTTATGTTTACATATTTCTTTAAATTTTTATTTTTTTTTGTATTTAAGAGCTATTATTTTAATTTTAAAATATAAATTTTATTAAACTATAATCAAATAAAATATAAGGAAAAATTAAATGGTATATAATTTTAATTTAATTAAATCTCATTGTACGAGTAATTAAGTTATATAAAATTGGATTGAGAAAGTACATTAGTGTAATTTAGAAATTAAAGATATTGTTCAATCACAAAAACTTATGTGAGTTCATTATAAATGAGACGTAATCTTAAATATGTAATATTTTTGACAAAATTTAATATATTTTTCATGACTGAAAGAATATTATATTCATGGGCGGACCCAGTGTGGGGGCAGCTCCCCCACCCCACCCCTTTATATATATATATATATATATATATATATAATTATATAGAATCGAATCGCACTCAGATGCGAATGCTTCGCTCATGCGCGAAATAGGAATGGATTCTGTCCGTCCACTGTCCAGATCTAATGGATAAGAACACTGATTTTTTTTAAAAAAATGCGGTGACATTTTCGTAAATAATTGAATATCGAAGTGCAAGTAAATGTATTACAAAGTGCATGTAAAATCGTAATTATATGGTGCAAGGTAAAAATTTACACGCTGGATCATCATACTAAGTAGCACCTAGTAGTTAATAAGTAGTGCACATATAGCTTCTATAGTCAGTTGCACTCTATTATAAGTAGTTGCACTCGCGTGATTCGTTTCGGCATAATTCCTTTCCTGGCATATTCGCACCTGAGTGCAGTCTAGCTATATCTATAGTAGTATGATAGTAGTAATATAGTATATATATTATTATATTATGATAGGGGTATATATTAATAGGTGTGTTGGTGTGTGTTGTGGTGTGTGTGTGTGTGTGGTGTTGTGTGTGGTTGTGTTGTGTGTGTGTGTGGTTTGTCCTACTAAAAATTTTATGAAATTTTCCGATCACTTTTTGGTATCGGAAAAACCTTTTATTGCTATTCCAACCACTTTTTGTTTTCAACTTGATTAAGAGATCACTTTGCAGGTTGGTCGGAAATTTCATTAATTATCTAGTAAGTGTGTAATTGTGTAACATTATAGCATGAAAAATATTTATATAAAACATCTATATTTATGTTAAAAATATTCAATAAGTTTTTAGTTGTTATTGTATTGAGCTCCAAATTTTAGTATGTTTTTAAAAGGTTTATGTCATGGATTCAGATCCCATAGCAACAACAGCTTTCAATTATGCTTTTCTCTTTCAATTCTTTTCACAAGAGTAACTTTAAAGTATTTTTAGTGTACTTTTTATGAATCTTTTAATTACAAATTAACATACTTCTTTTAGTTCTAGGTTTCTTTAGTAAAGTTATTTAATTAGATTCAGTATACAAGTTATAATATACTTTATTGTATTCGAATATTTAAGAAAAATCGATCTAACTAAATGAAATTAAATTTAAACTTATTTATGAATATATTGTTATTCAAATTATTTTTATCTAATTAATTATGTTTCATATTTACTCATAAACTTAATATTGTATTTATAAGTATTTTGTATGATTTAACCTTTTCATGGTTGTTTGATATTTCTGCAATTGTGCGGATAAAGTATCATTAATTTGGGGTCTAAAAGCTCGAATAACCTGTGAAATGTTATATTCTATCCACACCCCCTCAGTCGGCCACACTTGCATGCGAATATTTCTTGAGAGACTGTGGTGAGTACTAAAATGATATATTCAACCTTTGAATGTACTAGCTCTATTACTGAAGTTGAAATGTGCGTCGTGTTGGTTCCATTCGCATAAGATGGTGATTCTGCTTTTCCTCCTAAGTTGATGGAGACATATATCCAGGCAGCCACTTGCATTAGCGACCTCACTGAGCTCGAACTCACATACCTTCCCATGGGAAGTCCAACCACGGATATCCATTTAGACCACCTATAGTCCTGTCACCAGAAATGATTATCATTTACACTAAATACTGCATTTTAAGGTAGAAGTAGTACTTATCCGTGGAAATGAAATATCTTTTGATCGATAAAAAAATAACATTTAAAAAAATATTATATATTTGAGATTAATCATATACAAATTTTTCTCCTCCCATCTAGGGTTTCCGTTATTCTCTCTCCCAACTAGGGTTTTACTTTTCCGGCGAGGCACAAGGATTTAACGACAACAACAGCTTCTGTTTCCGACTACCATGGCAACGACAGCTACACAACACGGTGAATGAGGGTGTGGAGAGTTTGTCCGACCGCTGGGCGGACATCACGCTAGAAGATGAGGCGGTTGGCGTGAAGGCGGACGACCCTTTCTTGCCGCCGGAGGGTGAGGATTTGCCGGTGTTCTCCGTGGTAGGGCCCTTTCTGACGACAAAGATGATCAAAGTTGAATATATGCGGCATGTAATGGCATCTGTATGGCAGCCTGTGATGGGGATTCGAGTAACAGAGATGCATTCTAATTTGTTTCTTTTTTGGGTTCTATCATGAGATTGATATGATATGGGTATTGGATGATGGACTGTGGGCGTTTGACAATCATACCCTAGAATGTGATGGTTTTCTTCCAGGGGAAGTCAAGCTAGATACCCTGGATATGTGGATCCAGGTATATGATCTGCATATGGGTTATACATCTAACCTAATTCTGGAACATGTTGGAAATTTTGTTGGAAAGTTTATCAGGTGTGATGATCGCAAAGTTGGGGGGCCATGGAAAACGTTTTACTGTGTGCGTGTGGCGGTCCCGGTAGACAAGCCACTCAAACGGCTGATGAAACTGGTAAGCAGGGATAAGTCATGGGGTTGGGTTAATCTGAAGTATGAACGGCTCCATAATTTTTGTTATTGGTGTGGTATGCTGGGTCACTTGGAAAAATTCTGTAGAAAGGCTCGGTTATCAGGGATCAAGCCTAAGCTTTACCCGTATGGCGCATGGATGAGAGCAGGGCAGTCCAAGGGCCCGAGACCGGTTGGGGCATCATGGTTATTACCGCCCCAGGGGAAGCCGACGACGTCTAACACGGACCGGTCCGGTAGAGGTGGTGCGGCGGGGCTGCCTGGCCGTGGGGTTGTCGGGCCGGATGATGTCGATATGACCCAGACGGTAGATGGATCGGAAGAAGGTGTACTAGCCTCTTCGAAACGACGTTGGGCAATGATGATGCAACGTTCAATGATGTGTCAAAAAACTTGTTTGTGGCGGGTCTGAGACCCCAGACCCGCCAAGTCCAATGATTACCTTAAGTTGGAACTGTCGTGGCTTGGCCGACCCACGTACAATTCGTGAAATAGTGGACATGGCGTCCTGCAACAGGCCTGATTTTATTTACCTCATGGAAACGAAGGTAGATTGAACTCATGCAGAGCGTGTTCGTGTTACACTAGGGTTTGATGGCCTATTTTATGTTGATCCTGTTGGTCTGAGTGGTGGTTTGGCTTTACTATAGAGGAAGAATAACACGACAAGACTTATGAAATATTCAACAAATCATATTGATGTGGACGTTAGTTTGAAAGGCTTCCCTAAGTGGAGGATGACATGTTAGTTGTTACTATGGTTATCCACAACGGCACAGACGCACCGAAGCGTGGGAGTTCATTAAATCACTGGCACCGCAGTCTGATCTGTCGTGGGTCATGATTTGGGATTTTAATGATCTATTATTCCACTATGAGAAGAGGGGTGGAAATCCACACCCGGATAGGCTGCTGCGGGGTTTTGGGAGGCTATTGAGTATTGCGGCTTATCTCAATTGCCGATGAATGGATATCAGTTTACTAGGGAGAAGGGGAAGGGCATATTTCGATGGATTGAGGAAAAGTTAGATAAGGTGTTAGCTACAGATGCGAGGCGTGATATTATCTCCAGAGCAAGGGTGACTAATATCCTTTTGCGAAGATCTGATCATTCTGCCCTCTTTATGGGAATACATGATCCCAAGGGGAGGGGAGGACCACAGAGGAGGTTCCGTTTTGAAATGGCTTGGCTGCACGATGAAGGGTGCAGGACTGTGGTGGAGGAAGCTTGGGGTGAAGGGAGGAATGGGGGTTTGCAGGAGTGTATTGTACATTGTGGTAACCGGTTAATTAGCTCGCTGGGGGGGGGGGGTTGACCGATATCATAAGTTTGGTGAACGAATTGAGCAACTTCGCAGAGAACAATTATATCTGAAGGGGCGTACGAATCTAGTATCATTGACTGAGTTCCACCGCTTGGAAGAGACCCTGAGCCGAGTTGAGGCCCAAGAAGATGCATATTGGAGGCAGAGAGCCAAATAACACTGGTTAAAGGGCGCATATGCCAATACAAAATTCTATCACAGGTATGCCTCTAACCGCAAACGGAAAAATTATTTATCTAGATTTATGAATGATGATGGGGATTGGGTGGAGGGGACGATATGAGAAAGGTTGTCTAGGATTATTTTGCCAATATCTTTTGCTCTAGCAATCCCACCAGTGGTGCAGAATTATTTCAAAGGGTTATGCCCAAAGTTACACCGTTACAGAATGAATCACTTCTACAACCCTTTAGGGTGGAGGAGGTTAGGGAAGCCCTGTTTGCAATGTTTCCAGATAAAGCACTGGGCCGGATAGAATGAATCCAGGCTTTTATCAGCATTTTTGGGATGTGGTAGGTGGGGATCTCTCAAAGTTTATTGTTGATTGTCTAAATACACGAAACTTTCCTGCTACATTGAATGAAACAAATGTTGTATTGATTCCAAATAAATGTACGCTTGAGCGGGTAACGGATTTGAGACCAATAGCCCTTAGTAATGTGGTTTACAGGATAATGGCTAAAATGGTTACACAAATAATGAAGCCCCTGATGGAGAATGTTATATCTGAGTCGCAGAGTGCGTTTATACCAATAGGCTCATTACTGATAATATCTTGATAGCAGCAGAAGTGGGTCATTATCTGAGTAGAAAAGCAGTGTGGGGTGGTAGGATGTGGAGCTCTCAAATTGGACATGGCAAAGGCCTATGACCGTATGGAGTGTCCATTTTTACAAGGGATGTTAAAGGCCTTGGGTTTTGATGAGAGATGGGTGGAGCTCATTATGTTATGTGTGACTACTGTGTTATACAAGTTTTTGATAAATGGTGCTACCAGTGAACCGATCATACCTACACGGGGTCTCAGGCAAGGTGATCCATTGTCAACATATTTGTTTATTATATGTTCGGAGGGGCTATCTGTGTTATTACAACAGGCACAGAATGATGGTTTGATAAATGGCTACAGGGTGGCGCGTGGTGCACCCCCAATATCTCATTTGTTTTTTGCTGATGATAGCCTGTTATTTTTCAAAGCAAACCCACATGAGGCTACTGAGGTGAAGAATTTTTTGGCAGTCTATGAGAGTTTGTCTGGACAGATGGTAAATTATCATAAGTCTAGTATCTGTTACAGTAAGAATACAAATCAGGAATGCAGGGATGTGGTGGCTCATATTTTAGGGGTAGACCAGGCCCCTAATTTTGGCAAATATCTGGGATTACCACCTTTTGTGGGGAGGAATAAAAGGGCAGCATTTGCCTATATTGAGGACAAAATCCGGCAGAGAATTGGGACGTGGAGCAAGAAATTTCTCTCACAGGCAGGAAATGAAATATTGTTGAAAAGTGTGGCTCAAGCTATGCCTACCTTTTCAATGAGTGTTTTTTTGTTGCCTATATCTGTGTGTACAGCTATTGAGCGGACGATGAATCGTTACTGGTGGGGCTCAGGGACTGACCGTGGTATTCATTGGAAGGCATGAGATAAATTGTGTATCCCTAAACAGTACGGTGTTATGGGGTTCAAGGATTTGAAGGCATTTAATTTGGCAATGTTGGGTAAACAGGCAT